>NW_019774602.1:451811-547438 GCF_001039355.2 Lingula anatina
CCCCCCCCCCCCCCCCGAAGCTTCACAAATGCATGAGAAGACATGATTGGCGGCGCGCGAAGAGTTATGGAAGATATATATATATATATATATATATATATATATATATATATATATATATAAACGGAGACATATCTTCATTGTGCAATGCCGAGACCTTACCGTAGCGTTTTAGCTAAGTTGCGCTGTGGCAGTTTACCTTTACATGTAGAATCTGGCCGTTTTATACGAACTCCGAATGAAAGACTATGTTTTTATTGCGATAGAAAAAATACAGAAGATGAGATTCACTTTCTTTTAATATGTCCTATTTATTCAGATTTACGACAAGAACTTTTAGATCAATGTCACTATCTTAATCCATGTTTTAGCAATTATAGTGATACAGAGAAATTTGTTTTTATTATGAATTGCGAATACTAGTTTTTATTAGCTAAGACAGTTTTTAAAATGTTAAAAAGACGGAAATCCTTTAACTGTGTCTCATAAGCCAAATATGGCTGGGTATTCTTTTAATTACTAGCTTATTTTATACTGTTTTTTGTATTTTATGTTTTAAGAATATGCAACACTTTAATAAATAAAATACATTCTATATTATTTAAGAGTTAAGACATCATTATTGTTATATAATAAATTTGATATATGTTTTGCAATAGTTTGATTGCAAATATTTGAGTAATGTGTAAGTGTGAGTAGATAGATTTTTTTGAGAGGGAGTGTTGTTGACGGCGATAATTCAGTCACGCATGCAGTCACAACTAAAGCAATGTTGCTATCATAAGTTTATTGATATTTGAGTAGTTTTTTTGTTGCAGCAGCAGTGGCTGATTTGGGGGGGGGGGTCAGGGGGTGGGGGGTCCTGACACCCCTTCGGTTTCTGAACTAAAATTACGCCAATGGTCGCCTCTTAAAATTATAATTTTGACTAGCTGAAACATAGTTCTAAACCGTACCAAATGGCACCTGTCGCCCTCTAAAATACCAAAATTTCGGGCCTTTCAACGGGCCCCGTACCCCACGCCAAGGAGGGGAGGGGTCGGCTTCGCATCCGTGGACCTCTCCCCCTTCAGATAATTCTGGATCCGCCTTTGAGCAGCTATATAAGAGGGCGCATATTTGTTAATAAATATCGATGGGATGATATAAATAAATCTTAACGGAGTAAATAAGTCAGGTTACAGGTTCATTAAAGTCGTCATCTTTTATATCGACATTTCGTTCATATGACAAATATCGATATTTCATTAATAAGTGCATTTTTCTTCAAGACGATTCCATTTTTTCCTTAGTCGCTGCTAAATTTTAAACTGCCAAATATTGTGTGAGTATTTATTATCAGAAAGTAGATAACAAAACTAGCTTCACCATACTTAAGTATTTATGAATAGTGTAATTTTACACTGTCGTCGCTCATAACATTTAGGTTGCTCGCTCTCTCTATTTTATTTATTTATTTATTTTTGTGTGTGTGTATATATATGTCAAAGGCCTGGACCAAATCTACTCCCATGCATAAAAAGCCCAGACCCTATGTTTATTACGCCCTGGCTGGGCCCATTCTTTATGGTGTCTTTGACAAATATCATGCCATACAAACAAACTGGCAGCTTGGCTAATTAACTTGGTCAATTAACTTGGTCATTTAACTCGCCCATTATGCTGTTAACAATGCAAAGACACCATAAAGAATGGGCCCAGCCATGGCGTAATAAACATGGGGTCTGGGCTTTTTAAGCATGGGACTAGATTTGGTCCAGGCCTTTGACATATACATTCATTGAATTTCAGTCTTTAATTTATTTATAATTTCATTATTATAAATGTATTTCTATCTTTTTACTTTCCATCACAACCAATACCAATAGCACTAGCACTTGCACTAGCTAGCACTAGCAGTATGTGTTATTTCGTGTGTGAACAATAGATAAATGACTTGAAGGGCATGTTTGAGAATTCTTGATGTCAGCGGCAACTCAGACTAATCTACTTTTGTTGTTTCAGAGACATTGCAACAATTTTAAGTGGGGAGAAGGCTTAACGATTCAGATACAGGATTCAGGTAGGTGGGGTATCGCACATCTAGATGAAAAAAATTGTTTGTGTATGTTTGTGTGTGTGAAAGGGGGGAGCTTTTCTTCCACTCCCCTATAAGTAAAAAAATGGTGGGATGCGCCTTGGAATGTGTTTTATTTTAAAAGCAGCAGCAACTCAGACTAATCTATTTGTTGTTTCAGAGACATTGCAACAATCTTAAGTGGGGAGAAGGCTTAACGATTAGATACAGGATTAAGGTAGGTGGGGTATCGCACATCTAGATGAAAAAATTTTGTGTGTGTGTGTGTGTGTGTGTGTGTGAGAGAGAGAGAGAGAGAGAGAGAAAGGGGGGGGGGTAGCTTTTCTTCCACCCTTCTATAAATAAAAATATGGTAGTATTTGAGGTGCACCTTGAAATGTGTTTTGTTTTAAAACCACTGAGAACACGGCATGAGTCATGTAGTAAAATCCTTACTGTTTCAAATATTACTAATTTTAATTTGAAAAAACACATATTTATGATCATTTCTAGTTATTATACTGCAAAGACTTTTTCATATATGGAGTGCTAAAGGCTAATAAAGTCTATCTTCACTCCAGCTTAATCCTTAGATTTGATTCCCAATCTGAGAAAAGAAATTTGAAAGTTATACTGATAATTGCTCTGGAGAACAGAGTTGATGGTTCAGCAACAGGGCCAGGGTCTTTAACTCATAATAAAGTTATATTTCGATTGTAAATTGAATTTCTATGTGAGGCAGAACAAAATAAGGATCGTACATAAGGACCCTAAATAAGGATCGTAGTCAGTCACACCTGCACAAAAAACAAACTAAAGTCATTATTTTGCACATAAAATACACTGAATAAAAAAAAAAACATGCATCATTTTGATTAATATGGATCTCATTTATTAAATTTTCTCCATTTCTTAACATTCAAGATAAAACTTTCACTTGGCAAATAATCTGTCTGCAGGCGTTTCTATGGAAATTGTACCATGTGATTTCTTGTAGCCTACGATTTGGAGGTGTTTAAAAATTTTTGACCAAGATTGAAATTTTGGAAGTCATTCCACGGTGAACCACCAGACAAACCTGTTACAGGTGAAGATGTAGCGTAAAAAAAAAAAACATACATTTACTTTGAACCGAAAAAGTGCAAGACAGAAGCTTTTGGAGGCTGCTACCCCGCTCCAATATACCAGTAGACACAGGTTGAATAAAATGTCCATCTGAAATGACAATGACAATCAATGACAGAAAAGAGAAAAGCTTCATGCCTGGATTCTACTTCTACTTCGACCGCCGCATGAAAGTACAATATTATCGAGGTGGCATTTTAACATTAGGGAAGTTTCGCTATCCCGGCCCGAGAACTAGCCTGCCACGAACAATTCTCGTTCTCGATCTCGGGGCCTACATGCATGGCTATACAGGGTTTCGCATTCCCGACCCGAGAAATCTGGTTTTTCAGCGCGGAGTGTAGATGGCAGCAGCTCATAAAATGGCGATCGGCGGCGCAGCGCGAATGCTTGAACTGGCTATTGAGTACGATGATGCCGAGTTATTTGATGCTGGAATGCATCTAATGTGATTGGCAATCTCAGACTGCCTTCTTTTGACGTGAACTGGAGTCCTCAACTGTCCAGGAATATCTTGGGATTTGAACTGTCACCTCTGACTAATTACAACAAGACGAACAAACATGAATTTGGTAGCCCCTACTTTATGACTGGTTAATTTTAATCAAATAGTGTAAACAGAACAGTGTATAAATAAAACAGTGTACAAAAGTAAAAAAGATCATAGAAAAATAATAATTTTTTGTCTAACTTGACTGAAATCAACCCCCACCCATGTGCAGAACATCTACACGTAAAAGCCATGTCTACTCAAGGAAACTTCAGTTGGAAAAAATCAGTATGAAGAGTGAAATTTAACAAGATAGGCCCACTGTTGGAAATGTGGAGAGTAGTGGTCAGAATATTGGTTTCACAGTTTGTTCAGATTAACCCCTCACCTGCCACACTGACCACAAAGGTGGGGAGTAATCTGAACAAACTCCGTGAAATATTATATTCTGACCACTACTCTCCACATCCTGAAAAAAATATTCCAATTCTGGGATGGTACTTTTCCACATGTGGGCCCATCTATATAAAAAATTTCCTCTTAACATCGTGTCACATTCTCGGTCAGCGCTCCGACATCCAGCGCCTGGTTCTCGGAGTCCGACAACGAGAACGCGAAAACAAGCGCAAAAAGTGATGACGTTATACGCAATTTCTTCAAATTATCGGCGCACTGGTTCTCGGGCCGGGAAAGCGAAACCTCCCTATTAGTTGCGCGAGTGGTGTGGGGACCGTGTGTATAGTAGAGATGCAGTATAGCATACCGCACGTTTGTTTACGCAAAAAAAAAAAAAAAAAAAAAAAAAACTGGAAAGTTTAATAAATGAAGACTTAGATAACGTAGATCAAGACGCACCTTTTCGTTTTCCTCGCTTTTTTACTCACACCCATTTTACCTGTTGTGCATAATTAAAATTTCGTTTTGACTTTGCTGTTAAGCATAATGTATTATTGCACCAGAATTGACAGTACCGGTAGACTATTTTGTGCATCAATGTTTTCTGCTTTTTGTCTGTACAATTGACAGCTTTGCTGCCTTGTTGAAATTTTACATACATTTTTCCTAAACAACATGAACAAAGAATCATTGCTATAGAAAGGTTGGATTTGAGTTTTTTTTATAAAATGTCAGTTATAAAGGCGAGAAGTAGGGGTGAGGGTAAAGGGGGCGGGCTATGCTGCGAATGCAAATTAAAAATTCTTGCTTTGTAGAAGCATTATCCTTCGGATGCATGGGACTAGATTTGGTCCAGGTCTTTGACATATACATTCATTGTATTTCAGTCTTTAATTTATTTATAATTTCATTATTATAAATGTATTTCTATCTTTTTACTTTTCACCACAACCAATACCAATAGCACTAGCACTTGCACTAGGTACATTGTAGCACTACAAATGTAGCAGTATGTGTTATCATGTGCGTGAACAATAGATAAATGACTTGAAGGGCATGTTTGAGAATTCTTGATGTCAGCGGCAACTCAGACTAATCTATTTTTGTTGTTTCAGAGACATTGCAACAATTTTAAGTGGGGAGAAGGCTTAACGGTTCAGATACAGGGTTAAGGTAGGTGGGGTATCGCACATCTAGATGAAAAAATTGTGTGTGTGTGTGTGTGTGTGTGTGTGTGTATGGGAATTGTACCATGTGATTTCTTTTAGCCTACGATTTGGGAGCGATTTAAAATTTTTGACCCAGATTGAAATTTTGGAAGTCTTTCCACGGTGAACCACCAAACAAACCTGTTATTGGTGCAGATGTAGCGTGAAAAAAACATACATTTACTTTGAACCGAAAAAGTGCAAGACAGAAGCTTTTGGAGGCTGCTACCCTGCTCCAATATTATTATACCAGTAGACACAGGTTGAATAAAATGTCCATCTGAAATGACAATGACAATCAATGACAGAAAAGAGAAAAGCCTCATGCCTGGATTCCCCTTCTACTTCGACCGCCGCATGAAAGTACAGTATTATCGAGGTGGCATTTTAACATTAGTTTCGCAGTGGTGTGGAGACATTGTGTAGTAGAGATGCAGTATAGCATACTGCACGTTAGTTTCCGCAAAAAAACCAGAAAGTTTAAAAAATGATGACTTAGATAACGTAGATCAAGACGCACCTTTTCGTTTTCCTCGCTTTTTTACTCACACCCATTTTACCTGTTGTGCATAATTAAAATTTGGTGTTTGCTGTTAAGCATAATGTATTATTGCACCACAATTGACAGTAGACTATTTTGTGCATCAATGTTTTCTGCTTTTTGTCTGTACAATTGACAGCTTTGCTGCCTTGTTGAAATTTTACATACATTTTTCCTAAACAACGTGTTAACAAAGAATCATTGCTATAGAAAGGTTGGATTTGAGTTTTTTTCATAAAACGTCAGTTATAAAGGCGAGAAGTAGGGGTGAGGGTGATGGGGCCCGGATATGCTGCGAATGCAAATTAAAAGTTCTTGCTTTGTAGAAGCATTATCCTTCTCCACGGATTTTGATAACATCTTTACCATGAAATCAAAGTCATGTTTCAGTGATAGCAATTCTACTGTAGAATTTCACGGTGGGAGCTATATTATAGGAGGAACTTAATTATATTCTGTAATATTCGTCAAAGCATTGGTTGTGGATAAAAATTATTCCATTCGTGTTGTTTGGTACGCATTCCACTAAGAGCTGTTCACTCACCAATTTTCGAGGGAGGGCCGGTGAAACGTGACAGAGAATCCCCCAGGATAGAAAGTCTGCTACCCATTCATTTGTACAGACTTTGGCCCACTTAGGTCAGGCTAACCCTAACTATTATAACTAAACGGAGGACGTACATTCTGTTACACGGACCCTCAGTTTCGTTACACTGGGGCATTTCCTGTCTGAAAAATATAGATAAAAGCGCAAGTGATGTTTGTGGACGTCCCCCCCGATATCTGTCACCGCAATTTTCTTTCACACGTGCAGTTGCTTTAACAACTGAATGAAAACAAATTCAGACGACGTCAATTGATCGTACGTCATAGCCCTAATATTATTGTGTTAATAGATGTTTTCCCAATTTAAAAGCAATGAAAAGCATTATGCAAAACGGTCACTATTCGTTTTCTAAACCATAATCAACGCAACAAACCGCAACGACTGAATAAAATTTAAATTTATTAAGAGAGGAGCAAAAAGACAATATCCCTCAATACATCTCTTGTGCCGCGAGAGTTGCCAACGTTATTATCAATAGCTCAGAATATTAATTTTCACCATTTTTTTTTCATTTTTGTGCCCAACAGACGGCGTTGAATTTCAAGCGGAAATTGTTTAGAAAATCAGAATTAACTATAGCGCGAATTTTATTAGTCATCCAGACCTTGAATCAACCATCAAGACCAGCAGGTCCACGTGAGGACACGCGGGCGCCACGTTGCAATAAGCTGGAATCATGGCGATTGTCACCGTGCTTTCATGTCTTATAACTCTGGTTGTGACCCCACATCAGACAGCTGCTATAGGGATGTATGAAGAAAGTGCTGTCCCGAAAGAAGCCTACCCGTTACCACCACTGCCATATCCCTATGGTGGTCTGGAGCCGCACATGGACGAAAGAACGGTTCAGGCAAGTGACGTGATGTATTACTCTCCACATCCCTCCTTCCAATTCCCGTACGTGATTCATGTTGCAAGTGTTTGTTTTAGCAAAAAATAAATAGATAAATAAATAAAAATAAGAGAGAGAGAGAATATTCTCTATCTACCTCATAGATAGATAGATAGATAGATAGACATAGATATAAATATATGCTATTCACACTATAAAACGGAGTTGGATGGTGCGTTATGATTGCAAATGATACCGATATGAAGATGTAAATTAGTATATCACGTACATGCAGGTGCATTACACGGGTACCGTACATATACCGGAACATGTCAAATGTAAGCATGTTGATCCTGCCTTTCAAATTGATATTTTACTCTCGTGTATGCCCTCATGATTAATGCGTTAATAACAGAGCAACTCAATTTGATGTCGAGAGGATAAGGGTTGTTATCATTATCATTATTATGTTGTAACTGCATACACTGTTGTTTTTTTTTCTTTTTTTTTTTTTTTTTCAGATTCACCACCAGGGACATCATGCAGCTTATACGACCAAGATGAATGCCGCATTAAAACAATGGAGAGAAGAGGTACTGTTTAAACGATTTCGTAGAAACATTACACTAAACAGATGTGTAGTTTTGTGTGCGTTGGTGACTTGAAGAATCCTCCGACAGTAGCGCCATCTGCCGCCCTAAATTGGCATCCGTATATTTAGAGAGAAGATTCAGCTGATACTCTTTTGTCCACAGATAAACATATAAGTCCAATTGAAGAGATTTAGATCTTAAGATGACTTAAGATGCCACATGATTTCCTTCAACAAAATACCAAGCTAGAGATTCAGATAGACTATGGCAACGTACAGTGTACGTGCTTATACATGTACAAGCGCATGGTGCCTTATACTGCACTGGATGGAGGAGACCTTCCCAATTTCATTGTTAACACCGTAGTCTGAATTTTTCATCACAAAAATTACCTTTTTACTGTCCTTTCCTGTAGTTTGCATCTTTATGCAGCAACAACATCTGATTTTTATCTTATGTGTGCAAAAATATACGGAAATGCATTTTGGAACGCACTATTTCTGGGGTACGGTACCTTGGGCTTCGATAGCATCTCCGCTCCTCTTCGTCACTGCGACGATTTTGTGGCCTAGCGATTGCCATCCATAATTTTGAAAAATGAATTTTCTGGGGTACCTATACATATTTCCCTCAACCTGATGGGATCCATCATTAATTCTAGTTTGTTAGTGTTGTTAGTGATGAAGTGACGGAAAATTACAAGGAATCACTCACCTTGGTCACAGTCACAGTCTTGGTCAGTCTATTACCTTGATCAGTTAAAGGGATAATAACTCTTCGTATGAGGTCTATATTTCACAATAAAAACATTGTGAATAACTCATAGAAATATAATAGATTCTGTTTTACGACAAAAACAGCAGTTAAA
This sequence comes from Lingula anatina, assembly GCF_001039355.2. Next base: position 460,528 of record NW_019774602.1, read on the forward strand.
GCTATTATTCTGATACCTGAGCTTGTCTTCAGACCACGTGACCTCCATTGATGGCTATGCTCTGTTATTATCTCTTAAGAGATTTTAACAAAAAATCAAACTTAAAAAAAAAAGAAAAAAACAGGGACTAACTTTGAATGTAAAAATGGATTCATTAACCATTAGTAAGTACGGGAAAATTGTTGTTTACTCCAGGAAAATTTATTTTTTGGCCAAAACGAAGAGTTATTATCCCTTTAACAAACTAAACAAAACGACTTAAGAATACTATACAAGTCTACTACTAAGCAAAATATCGCTATACAGAAGACTATAAAATAATAGAGGCTTCTGAACCAATAACACGGAACACGCGCGATAAAAATTCAAATAAAAGAGAAAAAGCCGTCAACTCACCCTGAAACCAAGTACACCAACCCTAAATAGTCCATCTACATTGTCCCAGTGCCGGCTTCGCTCGACTACGGAGAGTTCGACAAACAAAAAACGAAACTTTTCTTGGAGCTGGGATTTACAAACAAAAAGGGAGACGATACTTAAGGTGCATGTTCTTTGTTTGAAGGTGATTCTTTTGGGGTGTTTGTATCTTACTTGAATTTTCATTACACGTGATCCGAGTTGTTTCCAAAGTTCCCTTTATTTACAGTCTTCTGCGGCTTATATGTGGCGAGTTTATTTAATTGAGTAAAATACTTAACCGATTTTGATTTTTTTATTTAGCTTCATGGTAGACCAGTATGGTATTCTAAAGTCGTTTTCAGATTTTTTTTAGTTTTTTAAACTTTCAAGGTAACAGTCGAGTGTGACCGTGGTTCTCGTGAATAGGGAAATATGCAAAAAAAAAAACAGTTTACAAATAAATAATTTCCAATTTTAATAGAGGCAAGTGCACAAATAAAAGGGGGAACGTATCCTAGAATGGCTTAATATCTCTTTTTGGTATTTCTTTATTGCAGGATCCCGGAAACACGTTCGCCAAGAGCTCCATTTTGAACATTCTCCAAAATGTGTCCAGTGTTCCTGAAAAATATAGGACAGCTTTGAGAAACAATGGGGGCGGGTAAGAAGTACATTGTCTACTGATTTCCAGCGTGGTATAGATTTATTCTATGCAAATTAATAATCTTGATAATATGACAGTGCATTAAATATCTAGGTGTTTTACCTTCAGTCTTAAAGTGGTAAACTTGTAGATACACTGTATCACATATAACACTGATCAATTTCGAGTTAAATCGGTCCGATTTTTGACTTACAAGTACCTTGAAGTTTATGCATTGATTTAGAGTATATATACTAAGGCAAAGCATATTTTGGTACAAACAGAATTTACTATTTGAATGTTAATATGCATATTTTTATTCAAATTGGGGAGGCATTTGGTATTTTGAAACATCTGTTTGATATTTGAACATCTTATCATGGTTGAACAGAGACACAAACAGTTGCAAGATGGTACCTGACCCGTGAGATACGTTTATACTGCCTAACAAACGGTTATTATTTCCCACCAGGTATTTCAACCATGCTATATACTGGGCTTGTATGTCCCCCGGAGGTGCAGCTATAACTCCAGATTTGAAAAGTGATATAATACAGAATTTTGGGACATACGATAATTTCAAAGACCAGTTTACAACAAAGGCCATGGCATTGTTTGGTTCAGGTGAGGTTAGCACATATCCAAGTCTACTGGCACATACATGTATTTACTTAACGGTGATTATTGGCATACTTGTATCTATTAAAAACAAAACGGTGCATTAATCGCTTTTGTATATTAAAAATCCTGCTAGCACAGCATCATATTTCTCTAAAGCCATTCCTGTATGAGGCCATTCGGAACGAGAAGAGTCAATTGCTAGCTAGGCCACGACCTAAATATGGCGGTCCTACATTTAAGGAAGACCGCTTAATCCTGTAATGGTCTCTCCGCCTCCCACACGGCTCCCCACGCGTCGTCCCTCGACCGGTTGAATTGAGCCGAGATTTAATTACTGTGCCCCTGCAGGGACTACCTAATTAGGTCGTGGCCTAGCCAGGACTCGGCTCTTCTCATTCTGAATGGGCTCATTTCTATTCAAGGATACGTGTGGCTATCAAGAGGAGAGAATGAACAGCTAGTCATTTCCACAACGGCAAATCAGGACTCGCCTGTGACTGAGGATCTCCACCCAATTCTGGTGATTGACATCTGGGAGCATGCGTACTACCTGAAGCACCAAAACAAACGTGCAGACTTCGTGGCAGATTGGTGGAAATTGGTTAACTGGAACGCTGTTCGGGATCTGGACCAGTGGTGGAAGAGGATCTAGACTCGTAGCGATTGATGGACTATCTGCACCAGGCCCGTAGCCAGGGGGGGGGGGGGTTCAAAAGAACCGCCCCTTTTGCTGGGAAAAGGTCCACTCTGGGTAAAATTTGATCCAGGTACATGATGTTTTTATGGAGAAAGGTCCACTTTTTCAGAAAACGAACCCCCTTTTGAAATTGCTGGCTACGGGCCTGTGCACTGATAACATAAATGGACTGATTGACTAAGGACTTTATAATTTCTGCCCTTCCTGAGACATAGGCTGCGGAGAGTGGGCGGGGGAGTGGTTGAAAAAAGTTTCTTTTGGTCTTAATGCTAGTAGGTGTAGTACTTTTTCTTCCCCTCGGTCCAACAGGCTTTTCCCCCGTCTCCTACTTTTCCTTCAGTCCTACTAGAGGAGTGCTACAGTCGTAAGGTTATTATAGACCTTCAACAACTAGCTGCGCGACCCCAAGTGTGCCTACGGCACTAATTTACATTCGAAATATTAATTGGTGTCAATAAAAGAATGTCTGAAATTTTAATATCGATGAATGTTACAACCTTTAATGGAAACCAGGAAAAAATTACATGTAAGAAAAAAAATTAAATTTCTTCCCAAGAGTCACCCCCCCCCCCTTCCATAGCTCCTGGGCTATATAAGCCAAATTCTAACTCGTTCAATTATCAAAAACAACAGACACTGATTTTGGAATTTCATTTAAATTGTACACGATATTGTATTTTGGAAGTAAAGCAACAGATCTGTCAATATTGTGGTTTTTGTTACTCTACTAGTAAATGTACCAACAATCATTTTGAGAGGTAATGATGCGCTTTAGGCATGCACGAAAACGTAAAACATTTTATAGAACCTCTCAAAGAAGGAATAATCAAAAGTAAATACACTGAAAAAATTACAATAAGATTTGAAAGAAGCAATTAACCATGTGATTACTCCTGGGCCCTGTTTTACAATATGTCCAAAGTCAGTTTTCGGGATAACATCTTAGCCTACTAACATTTGGTTGACTACACTGCGTTTCACAAAAGAATCTTAAATGCCGCTCAGCTATTTTATTGTGATGATCAAAATAATCTAATTTTTACTGGAAATTTAATTTCGACATTGTAGTATACTAGTTGACCGCTAAAATATTTGACTGTTTAAAATCTCTAAAGATCAGCATTCGACAACTTTTTTGATAGAGATCTGGAATGAGTTCTTAATTCTCACTCAGTCACGCAGGAAAAACTCCAATACTGTGACCATCTTATGATAGGCGCATGGTTGGCAAGGCACTGGTTTCTGCCTACCATCATGCCTGCTACTGAAAGAAAAACTTACGCTTAGCAGTAAAAATTAAGTAAAAATACATTTTTCATTTTAAAAAAGATTGCTACTGCGGGTGCCATATTTCGTTAGGTAAATTGCATAATTTGAGAAAGGCTATTACTGGTAATCAATCAACTTCAAACAATTATCATTTATGAAAATAACAATTTGAAAACAAATTAAATTTTGCTTGGAACAAATAAAAAAGAATAGGACGCTCTCTGGTGAAATGGGCAATGTCCCCTGGTTATTAGGCTACTTGGTGAAGTTTTAATCAAACAAACACACAAGCTGAAAAAGAATTCTCTCTCTCTCTCTCTCTCTCTCTCTCTCTCTCTCTCCAAAAAGATATATATATATATATATATATATATATATATATATATATATATATATATATATATATATATATATATATATATATATCGCACACACACACACACACACACACAAACAACAACAACACATTAAAAAATAATATACAGTAGAATAGATAAATGAATAATGCGTCTACAATCTCCACTATAATCGTTTGGATAGGATATTAACTTAAGACCAACTGTAGTTGGGTTTATAACGGAGCTATGCTGAATACGCGACAGTTATGGCCGCCGAGCCGATGCAGCAGGTCCCTGGTAGAATTTCACGGTGGAAGCTATATTATTGGAGGAAATGCTCTGAGGAACTTGACTGATTATTTTCTGTAATATTTGTCAAAGCATTGGTTGTGGATACAAATTATTCCATTCGTGTTGTTGGGTACGTGTTCCACTAAGAGCTGTTCACTCACCAATTTTCAAGGGAGGGCCAGTGTAACGTGACAGAGAGTCCCCCAGGATAGAAAGTCCGCTTTCCATTCATTTGTACAGGTGAGCCTCGCCCTAGATTTTGACCCACTTAGCTCAGGCTAACCCTAACTATTATAACTGAATGGAGGATGGACTTTCTGTTACACGGACCCTCAGTTCCGTTGCACTGGGGCATTTCCAAGTGATGTTTGTGGACGCCCCCCCCCCCCCCCCCATATATGTCACTGCAATTTTCTTTCACGCGTGCAGTTGCTTTAACAACTAAATGAAAACAAATTCAGACGACGTCAATAGATCGTACGTCATAGCCCTAATATTATTCTGTTAATAGATGTTTCCCCAATTTAAAAGCAATGAAAAGCATTATGCAAAATGGTCACTCTTCGTTTTCTAACTGTAACACCTGGCAATTTTTAGATAGCTGAACATTTAACCTAACTATTAAGTTTTGCCCTGTATTGCCAATGACTAATAAGAGTAGGCTGTAAGGTGCTGACCCCTATTGCTGATAGGAATTATTAAGTAGCATATAGTTTCTTTTGATTGTCTTTTAATGAGATTCCTTGAGGGGGTTTAAATTCCCTAGCCAGAGAGCACAGCACATTCCTTTGTTCTGTTCTTGTCGAGAAGAAAACGTGTTTTCATAATCCCAGAAGTTATTCAACCCTAGTGTATACCTTTCGAGAACCCTGTCCAACCAGGAATGTGAGTAAAATTGTTTTTAATGTCATTTTTTGAAACTAAGTGAATTGTTGTTTTTGGCTTGTTTTTGAGTTTAACGCTTACAGAGAAGCAGTTTGACCCACATTGATTTTAATTGATTTATCTACGCTGTACTAGTTCTTTGCTGTGAAATTAAATTGTTTTTATGACACACCTTGTCTTATGCGGTAGAATTTTTATAAGTAAAACATGTTTAAGGTTCAATTAGATATTCTGAAGGAGTAATGCGCTTCATGCTTTCTCTGCTGTCTCATGTTACACAAATTGTGCTAGTTGTCTCAAAGATGTTGGGCGCCTAAATTGTGCCATATTGTGCTATTGCAGATTTCTCAATTACAGCATTCTAGATTATTCTCATTGTAATTATTGCATTAAAGTAGTTAATTTTTTTATTTATTTATTTATTTATTTATTTATTTATTTAATTTTTTATTTCAGTTTAAACCGTCGTTGATTGACGACTATTTTATGACTGGTTAAGACAGAGAGGAGAATAAACATCATATACTATTCCAACAAGACTCTATTCCTTATCTAACACTACGGGTGTTACACTAACCATAATCAACGCAACAAACCACAACGACTGAATAAAATTTAAATGAATTAAGAGAGGAGCAAAAAACAATTTCCCTCAGTACATCTGTTGTGCCGCAAGAGTTGCCAACGTTATTATCAATAGCTCAGAATATAAATTATAACCATCTTTTATTTTTGTGCCCAACAGACGGCGTTACATTTCAAGCGGATGCGGAAATTGTTTAAAAAATCAGAATTAACTATAGCGCGGATTTTATTAGTCATCAAGGCCTTCAATCAACCTTCAAGACCAGGTGAGGATACGCGGGCGCCACGTTGCAATAAGCTGGAATCATGGCGATTGTCACCGTGCTTTTTTGTGTTATAACTCTGATTGTGACCCCACATCAGACAGCTGATGCAAGGATGTATGAAGACTGTGTTCAGCAGAGAGAAGACTACCCGTTACCACCACTGCCATATTCCTATAATAGTCTAGAGCCGCACATGGACGCGACAACGGTTCAGGCAAGTAACGTGACGTATTATTCTCCACATCATGATTCATGTTGCAAGTATTTGTTTTAGCAAAAAATAAATAAATAAATAAATAGATAAATAAATAAATAAAATAAAAATAAATAAATGAAGAGGAGAGAGAATATTCTCTATGTAGATAGATAGATAGATGGATAGAAAGATAGATAGATAGACATAGATATAAATATATGCAATTCACACTATAAAACGGAGCTGGATGGTGCGTTATGATTGTAAATTATACCGATGTGAAGATAAATTAGTATATCACGTATACTGAGCAAAAATATAAACGCACGAAACTAAAATGGTCAGTTAAAATGGATGATTATGATATATGCCGAAGTTGATGGTTTATTTGTGAATTGATGGATTTGTATTGATCAAGTGTAGTGGTCTGGCTTCACTTGGATGCTCCCCGTGAGTATACTTTTAAGGTTTAGTTTTTCCACCCATAAGACTAATGGAGCATGACCGAGTGGAGGTCAATCTGCATGACCAATACACAGACACTCCTTACAGTCTAGGCAATAAAAGGACACATTTCTGCGTTACATTACATTCTGCCTTGCATGCAGGTGCATTACGCGGGTACCGTACATTAAGACTTGACATTTAATATGGAATATTTTTTCCAAGTCATTTTTCATTAGTTTTTTTCCTATTTTGCTGACTGATAAATGAAAATGAGGATTAAAATCGTGTTTTAATAATTTTGTATTATCTCTTTAATGTCATGGTGACATCAGCTCATTGGTTGAATTCGACATTGAAGCAAACAGAAATGCATTGCCTATTCTATGGCATACGGCATCCATTAAAAGAGATAATTAGGATCTCCATATTTTATAAATTATCGTCTGTAAAAGAGTTACACGCTCCACAAAGGACCCTCATATCAATGTCTAGTCATAGTAACGGTCGCTGTTACGCCTGTCCCTTCTGTCTGTTACCAGCGCTCTCAAGCGGCAAGGCATTCCTTGGGATAGATTTTTGGAGTTCAATCTGGAATATTATTCCAGGCATAGGTCCAAAATTGTCCGATTTGGTCCAATTTTGATGTAGGGCATGTAGGCAGTTGATTCGTCGAGTAATGGCTTACCAACATATTGTCTATGCGGTTCAAATGTGGCGATTTTAATGACCAGGGTAGCTGCTAATTCCCTTGGTTCTGTAAATTATCTGCTATAAAAAGTGCTCTGTGTAAACCGGCAATCTCACCGTGCAACCTAAAATTGTTCCTAAGGTGCCCCCTATCAAATGATAGTCAAGTGGTTCCAAAGATTATTCCTTTATTTGATCTGGTTCAGGTTTTCGTCAATGACTACCATTGGTGTTTTGGCACCAATGTGGTATCCACTTCAAATACTGACGCTGTCAATGACCCGTGTCACTTCCGACGCGGCACATGCTTCGTTGCAGGCCTCTTCTGGATGTCTGTCAACTCTGTTTTGACTAGTTGGGCGGTACAGGTGAAATCTGACCTCAATAAAGAAAGCCACGTGGTTTCAGTCAGTAACGGTCATAGCCCCCAATTCATTAGAGAAACAGACGACGATGTTTTGCTGTTTACAGTGGGTCGTCTGGTATTATAACCTGCTAAAACCAGTTTGGTGTTCGTTAAGGGCCTTGAAAAACGCATTTGGTGGCAATTTACCCCTCGTTCTGAACGGACTGGGTGGCTTTTGTGAGCTGCAGCAGCATATCCCGAAAGACAGTGCGTTCTTTACCCTGGAGGTATGATTTCGATGCATTGGGTGAGACATCTGTGTAGGTACATCAGTCTGGGCATTACTCTATAAAACTGTGCGGACCGTTCCGTTTGGCGCTATAATCTGTCTGGTAATGTCGTGTAATCTTTTTCGCGCCAATCTGCCACAAATTAACAAATTTGTAAAGCACTACTTAGCTCATTTTATGCACTGCAAAACTGACCGCTTGCATGCAAAATTTCAAATTCTTCTATGCAGTAGTTGCCGACATACGGATACTTTTTTGAGAGAAACAATCTTTGCCTAAGCCAAGCCCTGACCAGCCCAAAGGAACACTACCCAATTAAATCACCGCATATTGCATAATGTAGCAGCGCAACAGACATGGAAGTCAGTTAATTGGTAGCGACACACCTGACTACACACTTCTCCATTCATAAAATCTTATATGAGATCGGAATTTTTTGAAAAAAGAACGGATTTTTACCTAGTACCTTCGAAACTGAAATATTCCATATTAAATGTCAAGTCTGTATACCGGAACATGTCAACTACTGGTACAAGCATGTTGATCGTGCCTTTCAAATTGATATTTCCTCTCGTGTATGCCCTCATGATTAATGCGTTAATAACAGAGCAACTCAATTTGGTGTCAAGGTTGTTATCAATATCATTATTATTATGTTGTAACTGCACACACTGTTTTTATTTCAGATTCACCACCTGAAACATCATGCAGCTTATACAAAAAAGATGAATGCCGCTTTAAAACAATGGAGAGATGAGGTACTGTTTAAACGATTTCGTAGAAACATTTCACTAGACAGAGGCGTAGTTTTGTGTGAGTTGGTGACTGCAAGAATCCTCCGACAGTAGCGCCCCTAAAATTGGCATCCGTATATTTAGAGAGAAGATTCAGTTTACACTCTATTGTCCACAGATAAATATATATATATATATATATATATATATATATATATATATATATATATATATATATATATATAAGTCCAAATGAAGAGATTTAGATCTTAAGATCTCTTAAGATACCACATGATTTCTTTAAACAAAATACCAAGCTAGAGATTCGGGTGGACTATATCAACGTACGTGCTCGTACTAGCGCATAGTGCTTTTTAATGCACTGGATGAAAGAGACCTTCCCAATTTCAATATTAACACCGTAGTCTGAATCTTTTATCACAAAAATTACATTTTTACTGTCCATTCTTATAGTTTGCATCTTTATACAGCAACGACATCTGATTTTGATCTTAAGTGTGCAAAATATATGGAAATGCATTTTGGAATGCACTATTTCTGGGGTACCATGGGCTTCGATCGCATCTCCGCTCCTCTTCGTCACTGCGACGATTTTGTGGCCTAGCGATTGCCATTCATGATTTAAACAAATGAATTTTCTGGGGTACCTATACACATTTCTCTCAACCTACTGGGATCCATCATTAACACCAGTTTGTTAGTGTTGTTAGTGATTAAGTGACGGAAAATTACAAGGAATCACTCACCTTGGTCACAGTCGGCCATCACCTTGATTAGTTGACAAACAAAACAAAACGACTTTAGAATACCATACAAGTGTACCACTTAGAAAAAAAGACTTTAGAATTCCATACAAGTCTACCACTTAGAAAAAAAGACTTAAGAATACCATACAAGTCTATCACTTAGCAAAAAATCGCTATACAGAAGACTTTGACCTCATTCCCATAGATTTTAGATCGATCTATCCCTGTGGGGAGTCTCACTAGATTACTGTCAGCTTAGCGTCTGTCCCGCCTACTAAAAGCTGTAAGAGGGTAATTAACTATGGTGCGCGCTCGGCTGACTGCAATTTAGCGTGAACCCCCAGGGAATTAAATTTAAATTTAAATCTAAATCTCTGGATCGATCTAAATCTCTGGGAATGCACCCTATAAAAAAATGGACGCTTCTAAAGCAAAAACTCAGAACACGCGCGATAAAAATTCAAATTAAAGAGAGAAACCCGTCAGATCACCCTGAAACCAAGTACATCTACCTTAAATAGCCCAGCTATATTGTCCCAGTTTCGGCTTCGCTCGACTACGGAGAGTTCGACAAACAAAAAGAGGATGTTTTCATGGAGCTGGGATTTACAAACAAACAAGGAGACGATAAAGTCTGAGCTATTTAAGTTGCATGTTTGTTGTTTGAAGGTGATGTCATGTTTGTATCTTACTTGAATTTTCATTACGCGTGATCCGAGTTGTTTCTAAAGTTCCCTTTATTTACAGTATTCTGCGGCTTATATGTGGCGAGTTTATTTAATTGATTAAAAATACTCAACTGATTTTGTTTTTTTTTATTTAGCTTCATGGTAGACCAGCATGGTATCCTAAAGTCGTTTTCAGAGTTTTTTTGATTTATTAAACCATCAAGGTGACGGTCGAGTGTGGCCGTGGTTCTCGTGAACAGGGAAATGTGCAAAAAAAAAAAATTAGAAAGGAATAATTTCTAAATTTAATAGAGGCAAGTGCACTATGGGGAAACGCAGCCTAGCATGGCTGAATATCTCATCTTGATATTTATTTATTGCAGGACCCCGAAAACACGCTCGCCACGGGCTCCATTGTGGAAATTCTCCAACATTTGTACAATGTTCCTGAAAAATATAGGACAGTTTTGAGAAACAATGGGGGCGGGTAAGAAGTACATTTTCTACTGTTTTCCAGCGCGGTATAACTTTATTCTATTCAAATTAATTATCGTTGCAATACGGCAGTGCATTAAATGGCTAGTTATTTTACCTTCAGTCTTAACGTGGTTAACTTGTAGATATCACATATAACACTGGTCAAATTCGTGTCAAATCGGTGCGATTTTTGATTTACAAGTACGTTGAAGTTTATGCGTTGGTTTAGAGTATAGTAAGACAAAGCATATTTTGGAACAAACAGAATTTACTATTTAAATGTTAAGATGCATATAATTCTTCAAATTGGGGAGGCGTTTGGTATTTTGAAACATCCGTTTGATATTTGAACATCTAACCATGGTTGCATAGAGACACAAACAGTTGCAGAAAGGTAATGCACCTGACCCGTGAGATATAATAATAATAATAATAATTTATTTACTAAAATCGCAACCTAAAGTTTGAAGTTTTACAATGTGTCTTAAATAATAAAATCATAAGGTATTTTAAAATTAATTAAAAATTAATAAACTAAAGGACCAAAGACTTATAAGACAGTTTGAAGCAGTAATTTACATAAAATTTAGATACGTTTATACTAACTAACAAATGGTTATTATTTCCCACCAGGTATGTCAACCATGCTATATACTTCGCTTGTATGTCCTCCCGAGGTGCAGCTATAAGTCAAGATTTGGAAAATGATATAATAAAGGATTTTGGATCATACAATAATTTTACAAAGCAGTTTACAACAAAGGCCATGGGATTGTTTGGCTCAGGTGAGATTAAGGGCGCATTCCCATAGATTTTAGATCGATATATCCCCGTGGGGAGTCTCACTAGATTACTGTCAAAGAATCCGGCTTAAATGCCCGCCCCGCCTACTACAAGCTGTAAGGGGGTAATTAACTTTCGTGCCCGCTCGGCTGACAGCTATTTAGCTTGAACCCCCATGGAGTTAGGTCGATCTAGTTGGATCGATCTGATCTCTGGGAATGGGGTCTAACACGTATCCCAGTCTACTGGCACATACATGTATTTACTTAACGATGATTAGGCCTATTGGCATACTTGTATCTATTAAAAACAAAACGGTGCATTAATCGCTTTTGTATATAAAAAGTCCGGTTAGCACAGCACTATTTTTCTCTAAAACCATCCCTGTATCTGTGTGTAACATTTCTGTCCAAGGATACGTGTGGCTATCAAGAGGAGGGAATGACAAGCTAGTCATTTCCACAACGGCAAATCAGGACTCGCCTGTGACTGAGAGTTTCCGCCCAATTCTGGTGATTGACATCTGGGAGCATGCGTACTACCTGAAGTACCAATATAGACGGGCAGACTTCGTGGCAGCTTGGTGGAAATTGGTTGACTGGAAAGCTGTTGTGGATCTGGACAAGTGGTGGAGGGTTAACTACAGGTACGGGTAGACTCGTACCGATTAATGGACTGTTTGCACTGATAACATAAATGGACTGATTGACTAAGGACTTTAAAATTTCTGCCCTTCCTGAGACATAGGCTGCGGAGAGTGCGAGGGGTGGCGGGGGAGTGGCTGAAATAAAACTTTCTTTTGTTCTTAATGCTAGTATGAGTGGTGATCTTTCTTTCCCTCTGTCCACCAGACTTTTTCCCTGTCGCCTACATTTCCTTCGGTCCTACTAGAGGAGTGCTATGTACTTTTTTGATTTGTTTTGTTAAATATTGTATTCTGCTCGGAGATGGTAAAAATAAAAATCTATCTATCTATCTACAGGCGTAAGATTATGATAAACCTTCAACAGCTGCCCGACCCCGAGTATTCTAATCAGCCTACGACACTGACTTCCTTTCAAACTGGTAATCAGTGTCAATAAAAGAGTGTCTGCCACCCTTTCTGATGTTTTGATATCGATGAATGTTACAACCTTTGATGGAAACCAGAAGTAAATTAGATGTAAGAAATATGAAAGGTCTTCCCAAGAGTCACCCCTCTCCCCCCCCCCCCAAGCTCCTGCGCTATATAAGCCAAATATCTCAATTCAGTTATTTTAAGTTAAAAACAACAACAGATTCTGATCTTTGATTTCACATACGTTGTTTCCGATATTGTACTTTGGACGTAAAGCTACAGATATGTCAATATTGTGGTTTTTGTTCCTCTACTAGTAAATATACCAACGATCTTTTTGAGATGTAATGATACCGGTTTAGGCATGCACGAACGCGTAAAACATACATGTATTTCATAGAACCTCTCAATGAAGGAATAATCAAAAGTAAATACACAATGAAAAATTAGAATATGATTTGAAAGAAGCAATTAAACATGTTCAAATGATTACTCCTGGGCCCTGTTTCCAAAATGTCCAAAGTCAGATTTCGGGGTAACATCTTAGCCTACTAACATTTGGTTGACTACACTGCGTTTCACAAAAGAATCTTAAATGCCGCTTAGCTATTTTATTACAGCATATAACCCCTGAAATTAACGCCCACAAACCACATATATTAGCTTGCTAAGCAGCAGTCTAAAGTAGCCGCCCACTGAAACCAAACAGCTGAGAGTATTTTTAACCACTTTTCAATTTCAATTCAATTTATTAAACCTTTGAGCCCTACGGCTCATCAGAATATAAAACAGCGACAATATAAAGTTATATCTAATCAACTACCATTACTACAACTACTACTGATACAAACAACAACAACAACAACAACAATAATAATAATAATAATAATAATAATAATAATAATAATAATAATAATAATAATAATTCATCAGATTGACATATAACATATTCAGCATCAGTCTATAAGTGATGATCAAAACAATCTAATTTTTTACTGGAAATTTAATTTCGACATTGTAGTGCACTAGTTGACCGCTATTAGCGGGCGGATCCAGATATATTTTCTGACAGTCTTCCAAATTATCTTTGTTGATCCATCCTCCATTTTTTACCGTCTTCCGACAGAAAAAAATAGATACCCGTCAATGTAAACTTGAAAAATCTGACCGTCTTTCGGAAGACCCAGAAGACGGCCTAAATCCGCCCCTGTTTAAAATCTCTAAAAATCAGCATTCGACAACTTTTTTGATAGAGATTTGGAATGAGTACTTAATTCTCACTCAGTCTGCCTACCATCATGCCTGCTGCAGAAAGAAAAACTTACACTTAGCAGGTTTGTCATTAAAACACTCTCGAATTTAGCAGTCTATAAGCTTAGTCCGTAGACTTAAACTTTTTTAAACATTAAACAGAGTCCAGATCTGCATTTGAACAAAGACTTTCACTAGGGCATGCAAGTACTTCATCAGTTGAACTAATAAGTACATGTATGTTTGATTTTTACAATTCAGTATTCAAAATTGAGCCAATTTAATGTCTTAAGATATTTTAAAATTGGTGATCAGAGTAACTGTTACCATTTTTAAGTAAATTTTTTTTATTTTAAAAAAGATTGCTACTGCGGGTGCCATATTTCGTTAGGTAATTTGCATAATTTGAGAAAGGCTATTGCCGGTAATAAACAATTTTGATTAATGAAAATAACAATTTGAAAACAAATGAAATTTTAATTGGAACAAATAAAAAAGAATAGGACGCTCTCTGATGAAATGGGCTGTCCCCTGGTTATTAGGCTACTTGGTGAAGTTTTAAACAAACAAACAAACAAACAAACAAACAAGCAAACAAACAAACAAGCAAACACACAAGCTGCCAAAAACTCTCTCTCTCATAAAAAAAAGGAAAAAGAATAAAGATGTATATNATATTGCATAACGTAAGGTTCCATTCCCAGACGTCTTGGAGCAATGTTATCCAACTCGTACCTAGTTTTTAATGCGTTTGCACAATATCTTGTAACACTTTGTAACGGACGTGTTTCGGTTAAATACATTCATTATAATAATTGTTTTCAGTCTGTACATCTGTCTTTAAGATTTTGTGCAAATTTTAGATAAAAAGGGTAAATGATACATGCGCTTACACTGCAGTATCTAATAACACTTTGTAACGGACGTGTTCCGGCTGAAGACATTCATTATAAAATTGTTTTCAGTCTGCACACCTGTCTTTTAGATTTTGCGTAAATTTTAGTTGGTAAAGATAGATTATTTGTTGCTCGTAAGATTATAAGTTTAAACACTTCAACTCCATGGTGTCAATTAGTAAAAATAAACATTGTTAAGTGAAAAAAAATTATTATGCAAATAAGAAATAATAGGATAACGTGTTAAATTAAAGTGAAAGTGGATTGATTTAATTGATCTTACGTGTAGTCATTAGTAGCTAAAATGTCAATATCAGAATTTACTATATGTGATCTTGGACAAATAAATGATTTAAACTTTTTTATGGGCGCTTGGAGAGTCAGGGAAATATAGTAATGAATGAAATATAGTAATGAATGAAATAGGCATTATTCCATTTGTTCTCTTTTGAATATAAGACCGCCTTCAACACATGATAACTGATTGTTTTATTACATTTCAGCATTGTGTTGTTAAGGTGTGTAGAGTGAGTATTGTATGTTTGTTTGCTAGTCTGTGATGTCAATAAAAAAAGAAAAGAAAAAAATAATGATAACATTAATAATAATATTCACGTTATAAACGCTTGTTTTCCACACAATCTTTGACAAAAACGTACTACCGCTTAATCGATATTAATTATGACGGATGCAGCGTTATCGAAAGACAGCCTTTTTTTTTTTTTTTTTTTTTGAAAAGCCACTTCAAAGATGCATCAAATTCTATACACATTGGGATTTATTCACACCGTATCGGTGACGCGAAAGGTTTAAGAAGCAGGGTGATGAAATAAATTCATCGGTCACTCATACAGTGTACATGTACCGGTGGATTCCTTAAGTCCGCTGCCGAATGTGTCAAATCGAGTCGTCACGAGGAAAGGGGTGGGGGGTACGATCACCACAAATTGCCATTTTGATCAACTGGAGCGCATGTTTTGTACAGAAGATTTATCAACGAGTTCAATCGAATGTAAGAGTGGTGAGGTAACAAGTATAAACCAGCTGAAACGCTGGTCAGTTGTGAAAAATGTTCACATTGCTCGAAAAAACTTTTAGTATTTGGGTATACAGCTGAAATTTAAAAACAAGGTCAATGCACTGATACATCTTTATTTCTAGTTATGAAAGCAGCGTGTGGCAGAGGGGGGGGGGTGAATAACAGGAGACAAAAAGTATGTTGGCACGTGCGCGCACGTGTGACAGATGTGCTAGGGACCACAGAGTTGGAAAATAATTTATAAACAACATTATTAAATCCTCATGTTATTGATTCAGTTATTATAAGTGGAAGTTTAAGTTTAAGTTTTGTCTCAATGCATAAATGATAATATTGCAATTTAGCATGTGTAAGTAGCTTTAGATTACATTTCATACCTTAGAGGTTCAAATTTTACTGTCGTTGTTTCAAGCCTAGTGGTTCATTGGATCTAGATTATATGGAGCTCTTGTGTGTGTCCACCTTGCCAGCGGACTTGGGTTTGAGGTAACCAATCGGTTTATGATTGATATGATTGACATTTTTATTTGATAATGCTGCATAAAATTTTAGGAATACTGAAGAGAAAAAAGGGAGAGAGTCTTGATTGAAGCTTAGATTTGACCATGCTCGTGCCATGCAACTTAAAGTTTAGTAAAATATAATGTGTTGGTGTTACAACATGAAGTCTTTTCATTCTTTTCCGTGTTCAGAGATAGAATATGGGAATCTCAGTAGCAGCATTAAGGATCGCGTTACCCAAAGATCAAAGCCCGTAGTGTCCAGCCTCTAGGGTTAAAAGTTTATTTATTAATTTGTTGTCGAAGGTCCAGGGTTAGATAGGGTTGGAAGGATATCTTCACAATGTAGTGACGAAGACCGAAGAGAAGTCAAGGTTATTGAAAACATGACGAGACTAACAGATCATGCAGTTCTTGCGTGAGTCCCAGTTTACCACCGATAAACACGTTGGGCGCTAGACATAGCTGACCAACAAAACATCAAACTCAAATGAATGAAAATAACCAACCAAGTGAGAAAAAATTTGGCGGTGGGAACTTACGGGTATAAATACCCAGGGTAGCCTAATTTTCTCTCATCACTCAAGAAAGGCGACCAGATAAGGCGTAAGAAGAAATAGTGAGTTATTTGCTTTTTTCTTTTAGCGGAATATATAACTACTGTAACAGTAAATGATGCAAAGGTGTTTTAGCTTATTTTCATTTTTACCCTTTCAGCTGCAGATTTTAATTTTTTTTCTTAAAACTTCAATTTTCCTTTATTTATTTTTTAGCAAAATATACAATGATAATAATAATAATTATTATATCTAAACACTGCTAGTGTTTTTTGATCATGTGCATTTGATAGCTTTGAAAGCGTTTAGTGATATTTCATTGTTGAAGATATTTTTGTGTTATTCGACATTATTGCCTCTCTTTTTTGTCTCTATATAATGACATTGGCGCTAGCAAATATAATTGCAATGTCCATAGTTTGTTAGCCGATCTTTCACTGATTTTATTTTCATAACGATACCAATATGTGACTAATTTGGGGAAATTCTTCAATTAAAAGATCACCCCTTTCTACTTTTTTAATGACGATATCGCATTTTCATCCGTTCAATTAAATAGGCTGGACGATACTGTTCTGAAATTGTTTTCTTATTTACTCGGCAATCTATACTCGGTTTCACACTGTGTGATAGACAAATGTATGACGATATATTTCAAGGTGGTCATTCCATAAAACCAATAGGCCGTGACATTGACAGAGAGCACTTTAAAAATCTATGAATCAACCAACAATATTACTTTCAATAAGATAATTTTGAAGATTAGAAGCAAACAATCATTTCATAACCATAAGTGAAACAGTCTATTTTCTGAACTATTGCTTCAAAATTGCTATATTGGGAGTCTTTGGGCGTTCATATTTCTCTTTAAATTTTTCTGAGAATAACGAGATTTGCCCTGTCTATTAAAAGGTATATTTCTATTAGTCATATGAAGTCACACTTGTATTATTCCAATAAAGGCCGTGATGTTGGACTTCAAATATCGCAAATAACAATTTTGGACCATCAAGCAACACTTTTTTCTTTAACAAAAGCTTAAAATTGGTTTGTGTCACACAATTAATCCTCGAAGTACAGGCTAAATAATTAAATATATTAAATATTTAAAATAACGTAATTTGTCATCAAGACATATATTCATATTTTTCATTTAAAGTTACACTTGGGAAAGTAATACATATCGCAATGCCGCATTTCAGCAATTTTGACTTATACCTGTACAGTGGATAACTAACAATGGAACTTCGAACAACCTGAATACATATACCAAGCCATTATAAAATATACAAAATATTATTTTTGAAGAAAACATCACACACAATTAAGTCACAACAAAGTTAGCTTGTTTGGTGTTGTGAGTTTCGTGTGTGGTGTTGTAAGTTTTGTGAGTGGTATTATACGTTTTGTGTGGTGTTGTGAGCTCGTTTGGTGTTGTGAGTTTTGTGTGGGGTGTTGTGAATTTTGTGTGGTGTTGTGAGTTTCGTTTGTGTTGTGAGTATTGTACCGGGTATGTGCTGGTGTTGTGAGTTTCGTGTCTGTTGTTGTGACGTTCGTGTGGTGTTGTGACCCTTACACGCTTCCGTACCTTTCAGTCTCAATGCAGTTGTCATACGCCTTCTGTGCGGTTTCTTTGAAAACCGATCTGTTGTCGGTACAGCCCCCTACAATTTTAAGCACCCACGTGGTCAGAGTAAAAACAATGAAGGAGCAAGTGCCCTTTGCGTGTTGAGTACGGCGCACGCCCTCACAGCTAACGAACGAAGCCGAAAGCACACCGGGAATGCGTCGCACGTGCGTCACCCCATCGCCTGGAGTATATAAAAGGCGTGCTCACGACACACGCTCGTGTCTCGACAATGAACGTCGATTGTGCAACGTGTACAACATTTCTGTCGAGAATTAGGGGACCGTGACTGCCCATTTACGTTTCAGAATGATAATGCTATACTCCACGTACAGCTAATGCAACAGTAGTCTGGCTATATGCAAGCCAGATCCACACTCCCCAATGCACAGCTAAATCTCGAGATGAGGAGCTCATTGAGGATTTGTGGGATATCCTTGGAAATGGATAACTGAAGGATAACCCTGCAAACAAAAATGATCTCATACAAAGTAGTATCTTTGTACCGTTTGTGGAACGCCATCTCTCTGCAGACGTTTTGCAAAGAACTTTTTTGACTCCACACACCAACGCGTCAGTTGCGTCTTCTAATCCAGATGATATTGTACAAAATATTACAACATGGCTTTGATTTTTCTACTCTGGTTAACTTATTCATTGGTTGCACAATTAGTAATACAGTTTTGTGAAAAAAAAATCCCTTCATAAGTTGGTGATGATATGATTATTTGTATCACTTTATGAATTGCATAAGGTGTGATACTTTTTGCTTGGAGAGTAAAGATTACTAAACTGGCTAAATTGTGACACAAACTCCCCCTTCTCTTATTCAGTTATTTTTCATCAAAACAGCAATTGCACACACGATTTTTAGTAAAAGATATCTTGTTTTTGAAACAAGAAAAAACTTCAAGTCTTTCCCTTTCCTTTTCCAAAGGAAAAACACATGTCCATGGACTCTGGATCTAAAAATATGAAAGACGAACCATGCTCTGAAATGGGCCGCTCAGACTCGCTGGTAGACTCCGTAGAAGAGAAGAAGCGTCGTACCTGGGGAGGCCAGTTGGAATTCATTATTTCCTGTGCTGCTGTTGGTCTAGGAGCAGTGTGGCGCTTTCCGTATTTGTGTTACAGGAACGGTGGAGGTAAGTGCCGTCGCGGCCAAAATCTCAACTACCACAGTTTTAACAGCAATGGTACATCAGTAGCCAGGAATATTATACCTTAAAAGTTACTCTTTCTCTTGGATTTTCTGAAACGGTCTATGATTCAAGTGATTACGTATTTCGACTAACGGCTGCTTGTGGTACACTGTTGCTCAGTTAAAATCCTTGTATTTCCAGGCGCGTTTTTGATACCATACTGCGTCAGCTGGGCCCTAATTATCCTTCCATTATACTTCATGGAGCTATGTTTCGGTCAGTTTGCCAGCCTTGGACCTATCGCTGTTTGGAAAATTAATCCACTGTTCAAAGGTAAGACTGAATTTTCGCATTCTTGTATGTTAGATGTCTTGTTTCCTTTTGACAGATATCTTATTTTAGAAGATTACTTCGAACAAATAATTTTTCATCTCTAACCCTCTAGGTATTGGTTATGGCATGGTGGTGACTTGCTGGTTTCTTACTCTGTACTACAGCGTTCTCATCGGCTACTGTATTCACTACTTCTTCGCCTCAATGACGGCCATTTTGCCTTGGTCTACTTGTGGGAATGCTTGGAATACTGAAGATTGTTTAGTTGGTAAGCATATCGTTCGCTGGTATAATAATGCTAATGATGATGATGATGATATACAATGATAATACAATGTAGTAAATAATAAGAAAAAGCAAAAACAACGTTTCTCTCATTTTTGCAAGCATTGAAAAACCGCCTGAGAGATTTATTGTGGTTACCGAGTCTCCTTAATTTGCTGCAGTTACAATAAAAGTTAAAAAATTAATGCAATTTTGCTTTTTCAATTATACAGGAGTCGCACATGTATAAATGTAACGTTTGTCATTTGTTTCTGAGTTGGCGGAGGTACACCAACGGACGCCACCAACTTAACCATTAGAACAACGCTTCTGAATACTACTGATAATACCGAGATTACCGTCACTTCACCAAGCGAAGAATATTTTTAGTAAGATAATCAAACTCTGAATACAGTGCTGCTTTTGGTCCCCTAACCTCATTTAAGAGCAGTTTGAAACCATGAAAACAGCATCAACTTTACACTTACGTTTTTAGATAAGAATAGTAAATACATAAATGTTGATGGCTGGAATATAACAGTTTATCCTATATTGGCTGTTTTATATTTGTAGCCGCAAAGTCCTGGAGATGACTGATGGGATAGAGAATTCAGGGGGTCTCAAGTGGGACCTTGTCCTGTGTCATCTGCTGGCCTGGGTGATTGTGTCGTTGGTCCTGATCAAGGGAGTCAAGTCCATGGGGAAGGTGAGCTAAAGAGGCATGTGCATATAAGCTAGTAGATATGTGCTAACAGCGATGACTGCAAAGTAGGCCTACATTTATATATCCCTCCAAAGTTTTACCAGCTGGCTTGGCTTACTTTTCGGTGTACATTTATATAATCTGGATATTTCCCAACTGTCTGACATGAACCTCTCACATATTCAATTTGTGGAAAGGAGATAATAATTTGTATATTGATTCTTAATAATTGCAATTTTCTTCTTTTTTTCAACCAGTAAAAACCGTATGGTTTCAGACACAAGCTCATTTCGTTAGTGTTGTTTTTATAATTTTTCAATCAAATTAGCATTCGTTTACATTCCATGTCTTTATAATTTACAGGCCATATATTTCACCGCCATTTTCCCACACATTATCATGGCCGTCCTCCTTGTACGTGGTGCTTTGTTGGAGGGATCTGCTGAAGGCATTAAGTATTATCTGACGCCTGACTTTAAGCGACTTCTTCACTCTGAGGTAATATCTGTTCAGTATATTCAATTTTAAAAGACAATATCAGGCCCGTAGCCAGGGGGAGGTCGAGGGGTTCGAAAGAACCCCCTTTATTGCTGAAAAAAGGTCCACTCTGGGTAAAATTTGACATAAGTACATGGGGATTTTTCGGTAAAAGGTCCACTTTTTCAGAAAAAGAACCCCCCTTTGAAATTGCTGGCTACGGGCCTGAATATGAACAGCTTTCGATAGTAATGCGCTTAAATATGTGTATAGCTTAGTTTAAGACATTGCTTGATTGGTATTTTAATGCCTGTTCAACAAAATTGCTGTTGGAACATTTTTCACTTATACATGTAGTGGTATAAAAGTTACATCTCTAAAGACGCATTATTGTGTTATGCCCGAGGAATATTGTGAGATTGCATAAAGCTTTGTGCATTGAAACTCCTGTTTTACGATCTCTGATATTTCAAGTAGTAGACAATCGTGACACTTCCTTGATTAAACATTTCTACCATTTTACCTGTCAGGTTTGGGGTGACGCAGTTACTCACAATTTCTATTCGCTGAGCATATCTTTGGGAGGCCTAGTAATGATGTCAAGCCACAACAAGTTCCACCACAACTGCTTCAGGTACACTGGACTGTTAAACAGATACTGTTATTAATGCTGTATTATAATTTATAGTCTTCTCTAATAGACTTAGCAAGGTTTAATTGGTTTTCACCTCAGTTTAATGACACTTTTGCAATATACCCACCCTATCAGATACATATCAGATACCAATAGCTGTTTGATTTTCAATATAGTCCCTAAATTAATTTGTGTGTGGTCACTTTGAGCAATGCCTCCGCTATTCAAATAAATAAGATAGACAATACATTGCTGTATATCACAATACTTTTTACATGAAAATTTATGCCATACAAATATTGAGAGAACTGGCGCCATCGCTGGGGCGAAATTTTTCTGTAATCTCATTGGTCAAATGTCTTGAAATATGAATGAAAACTGGTTTATTTTAACAGCAGAGACATTGGTCAAAATCACCACATAAGCTTGAAAATTATTCAAGTTATAGTAGTAGTAGAAATAGCTGCAGTAGCAGTAGTAGCAGTAGGCCTACTGGGTAGTAGTAAAAGTTTGTTATGTCCTTTGGTTTACGTTTGTTATATGCACTTAATATGCTTCAAAATAAATTTGCTCGCTGCACATTTGTTGATTACATCGATGTCAAGCTTATTTGGAAAAGAGATATTCTTAAAACGCATAGTATGATTATTTGTAGAGACGCATTTGTTTGTTCACTTGTGAACTGCGGTACTAACGTCTATGCTGGGTTTGTCATCTTCTCTGTGCTTGGCTACATGGCGCACATATCTGGCAAAGAGGTGGCCGAAGTTGCCAGTCAGGGTATGTAAATATAAGGGATTGTAAGTCAGACCTTAAAACGAGACATTCGGCATAGGCTATATTACACCAACACCGTTGACATAAACGAAAAGAAAAAATTATGAAACTAGCATAATTGTTATTATAAAGACCAAAGTGTACCCTCGCTTTGTTTATATATGTATGAGAAATATGTATACATGGGCTGAATTTTGAATTTTCAGGCCCAGGTCTTGCCTTCATCGTGTATCCCGAAGCCATATCCCAGTTACCATTACCGACACTGTGGGCCATTCTGTTCTTCTTCATGATGGCGCTGCTGGGATTCAGCGTACAGTTCGCTATGGTCGAGACCGTTTTGGGGAGCATAATGGACGAATATGCTCACATTCTACGATCTCAGAAATGGAGGGAAATAATGGCGCGGGCGGTCGGGTGCGGAGTGTGTTTCTTGCTCGGCCTGCCAATGTGCGCAAGGGTGGGTGCTTTGCAAGGTCTCGTCCTCACTTCTGTCTCTTTTTGAATTATTTTCGCATTTGAGTCTTTTAAAAATTTAATATTGTTTATTAGTCTATTGGATGTAATGAAAATTGTAAAGTTATTTGTGTTGTTGATGGGAAATGTGGGCGAACTGTTCTAGTCATGAAGAGCCCCACGTGTTATATAGGGCTTTGTTTATCTACTATCGCCGTTGAAATATCTACATGTAGCTTTACATGGGAAATTCGAATAGCAAATCGCCACATTCACTTTCAATCACGTATGGTTTCAGGGTGGCCATTATCTGTTAGATCTAATGGATCATAGTGTTGGAGGGTTCCCGTTGCTGTTTATTAGCTTACTCGAATTGATTGTTTTGCAGTGGGTGTATGGTAAGAAAGGCGTATTTTTTAAATCATTTTACTCGATTATCTGTCCATAGTCTGTACCTTTTTTATTTGCCAAATTTTCAAACATGTATATTGATTATGCCAGAGCAAAAGGTAAATATAATTTACTTTTATCAGGCAACTGGCAATATAGATTTATAGAACGTTGTAGCGAGAGTTTTCACCATATTTGGCGATGTATCTTCTCTGTAAATTAGGTTTTTTTACTATGCAGGCTCGTTTACATATAGTTACTTCAAGGGGCCTTACCATATACATGTAGTTACGTATGTCTGTCACATTGTTTATAAATACATGTACAGGTAGTTATGTAATTTATCAAATATGTAATTATCATCTATATTAATTAAATTAATAATACGCTCTTTGGTATTCCTTTCACCCTTCAAGTCTCGCTGAACAGAGATTTGCCCGCGGAGCTCTTTACCATTGGGTGTGATATTAAGATAGCCCTTAAAACGCCTACTTTGACATCTTTCACACAAAGTCATTTCCACCGACACATAGGAAGTGGAGTTCAAACAATTAAACGAACATAAAAGTTGATGGCATATTTTAACATGCAATTGTTTTTCTTTTTTATCGTGACTTTTTTCACTCCAGGTTGGTCCCGCTTTTCTGAAGACGTGAAAATAATGCTTGGCAAGAAGCCTGGTATCTACTTTCGGATCATGTGGCGTTATATAACTCCACTTCTTTTGTTGGTATGTAACTATTGAAAGTATACCTTTAGTTTGTGGGGTAAATTGTGTTTTTATAATGTAAATTATTGCAACGATTTGAGTTTCAATGTTTCCTTCTTTCTTATTTTTTATTAGTATTTTTAAACTTAATTTTATTTATTTATTTATTTATTTGGTCGAAAAGCTTATCTTACTTCTCATTGCATTCTTTTTCAGGCTGTCATTGTATTTAAATTCGTTCAGCTGCAGACACACAATCATGAGGTGAATCCTCTGCCAGTCTGGGCTCAGGTCCTGGGGTGGATGATTCAGTTGATCCCCATCGCCCTCATCCCTGCCTTGTTCCTGGGCAGATACTGCTACGACGGCGGCTTCAAGGTTTGTGGAATTTATAGCTCAGCTCTTATGGTTCCACCGCTAAAACTAAAAAGAATTACATTTTGAATAAGTTGATACTCATTAATTCATTTATTGTCGTAGCGCGTGAGAAAGCACATAATCATATGTACTTTGCATGCATTACTTTGAATTTTAGGTAAAGTATCCGGTAGTATGTTTGCAAGTATTGTGTTTATGTCAGGTCAAATATTCAAATGTGTAAACTGTTCAAATTGTTTCCATATATAAATATGCCATATAGTTACATTATGTGTGCATATGCCTTTTAGGCCTTAAAGAAAGCTGGATCACCGCAAGCCGACTGGGGACCTGCAAGAGCGAAAAACCGCGCCGGGACAATCTACGACACGGATTCCAAGGCATAAACTCTCTAAGTCCAACACCGCCTTTGACCAATATGCATTCTAGTATATGTTAGCCAAATAACTGTTGAGTGTGTATATGTTTTATGTCGTTGTGGCTTCAGAGGGTCGGCGCATCGTTTTTAATGTTCGGTAATTCTCGGACAAACTCGCCGTTATATACAAGTATTAAATTAGAGTGGTTCAGATACCCCTGTGCGACTATGCTAAAAACTGTGTTCCACTTATAAAAGACAGGGTCAAAGTCTGCGTTAACGTGTCATTTTCATGCGAGAAAAATTCCGAATACAATAATGTCGTCCACATACTTGTTTTTCGCAACTGTAAATATTTTTTCGAGGGCATGTTTTAATTAGATATTCACACTATATTAGATATTCATTTTTTAATATTGAATACCTTTTGAATTAATCATTGCATTAATTATGAAACATATATCGATCAGTAACTAGCTGAGGAAAATACGCACAGTTATATATACATAATAGTTTTAAATCCATCGATCCCTGAATGGATTACAACGTGCACGTGGTTTTAAATGCATTATTTGGCCATTCCAAGGCTTTTTATGACATCATTGTAAATTATAGAAACTGACATTTATCGAATGTATTTTTCTACACTTAGGAATCACGGTTTGTAAACTGCAGTCACCAAACGTGAATCTTGTTAAATTGCACAAATGTCTTGTTAAATTGCCCAACGTACCAATATTATAAAATGAGCCGTTTATAGAATTGTTCTCATATGAACTTTTCAAAATATTCATTTTGTTCATGCTTTTTTTTTTTTTTTTTTTTTTTTTTTTATCAATCGATTTGTTGCAAATTATTCTGTAATAATGGATACTTAAGAAAAATATTGTTTTTTTTTTCGAATGTGGGTAATGTAATTGCACGGCCTTTGACGGATCACTTGTAGGCTCCATGTTAAGGGTGACACCTCCATAACAGTTGCTGTAGAAAGGATATCCTGCCAAGTAATTAGTTATTTGCTAATTAGTCAATGCATATGCATCCATCTCTTCTCCTTGTTTTATATCGAGGGAGCAGCAACGAGAGCCTCTACCGATGGGCACAAAGCCAAAGCAGGATACAGTCAGACAGTATTAAAATACTTAGATTATGCCCTACTCACAATAAAAATATTTTAATGGAAGGTTGGTATAGGCCTATGTGCACTTAGGGCATGACCAATTTTAAAATTAATTAGGCCTAACTATTAAAACTGCAGAAAGAAGCTGAGAAAATCTTTTAAAAGACGAACCGATACATACCAGTTGGCATACCGCCCGACGTGAAAAAAGCCCAAAAGTGACTTTATTTTACCGGCGGTGGGGGACTCGGATTATAATTCTCGAAGGTCAAACAACCTTTCAACAGGCTATATATGCCTTTGCGCTTACTTCATTTGGTATTTTACGTTAAACTATACAAGTAGACCTATATATATATAGGCCTATAAACCGATAAGAGGAGACGAGAATGAGAGAGAGAGAGATTTATGTCATTTTGTAATTATAAATGCAATAACTCCCAGCAACCAAACTCAGCAACCGATGCAGCAAACAAACACAATTACTTATGACACATCTACTGCAATGACAGGAGCGTTCCGGCTGTTTTACTAAAATAAAGTTATTTTTTATTATTAAAATTACAGTGATGAACCTATTACCAGGTTGTTGAGTCTACAAAGATCTTCAAACCTAATTGTATAGCGTTACAAATTAGCCAAATGACTGAAAGAATTTTCAACAAACCACACCTAGTATAATTATATCAATCATTTAGACCTTCAACTAACCTGCGAGACCTGCAGTCGAGGAAGTAAACTTCCGGTTACACATACATGTGCTGCAACAACAAGTCATGGAGATTGCCAAGGTTTTGTGCTTATTAACGATGGCTGTGTCATCACTTCGGTTTGTTGCTTCATGG
Organism: Lingula anatina; assembly: GCF_001039355.2. The sequence goes on from NW_019774602.1 coordinate 487,430, forward strand.
CCGTATGATGACAGCGGTTTCTCAAAAGACACCTACCTGTTACCAGCACTGCCATATGGCTATGGTGCTCTAGAGCCTCACATGGACGAAGCAACGGTGAAGGCAAGTGAAATGAAATACTGCAGTGTACTACAACTCAGGGATAAGTTCAACTTATTTAGTACTATCGGCACACTAGCCAGCAAGTAGAAATAGGTATTATTACTACCAGTTTAATTTTTGGCGTAGGCCTACATGTGCCTCCCCCGTCGTTTGAGTAAAACTTAAAAATCAGCATACATGTACCAGATTTTATACGTACATGTACTAGTACATATAGCTATTACACGGTACTGGGTATATCGAAACTGAAAGTGAAACTTAACTGGAGATTTTCCACGTATATCTAGTTCATGTATATATGACTAATGCAGCTGTCATTCGATATCAAAACCTGTTTGTCATATCTTTTTATTTGATTAATTCATTAACATTTTATTTTTTATTTGTAATGAGTTTTATTGCTTGATTATTTCATTAATAGTTTATTTATCTACCCGGGCCCATATTTTTAATAAGTGGAAAAGCCACAAATCAATGATATGGCTTAATATTTTTGTTTTGTGTTGTCTTTTAACTAAATATTGATACAGGCATAAATATGATGTAAGTAACATATTTGTCATACATTTATAATCTACTACCCGGTAGTACCAACACTATAAATCCTTGCACTGAGTACACTGGTATATCCAGATTTATACAACCCTGTATAATTTTCATGATTTTATTTTGTTTATTTATTTCAAAGGCTAGCTTGCATACATTAAAAGATGAGCAAGGCAATTTTGGGGGCAGTGTAAAATGAACCTCATATGCTCACTTATATCATTATTGTTTTTACTGATGATGGATTTTTAATATGCAGTATATCTTTCTTTAGGTTCACCACCAGGGGCATCATGCAGCCTACACAGCCAAGATGAATGCTGCATTAAAACAATGGAGAAGTGAGGTATTGCATGTACAGTTTTTATGTTTACATACTAACAGTGGCATAGGGTTAATTACTTGTATTTGGATACAATAAGGTAGTACATTCAGTTCGTACTAGTACATATAAATTAACTTTCCACCATTAAAATATAACCAGTATTTGCAATTTCCTCCATTTTGTAAATCTAAAACTGAAGGACCAGTTTTTTTTTTATTTTTTTCAGTGAACTCTATGAATCTTTTATTCCACATATGCTCCAAGCATGGAGCACCAAGCAATTCTGTCATGTGATATTTCTGCACAAATTTTGGCTTTTGCTTCAGTCCACTCTTTGATGTTGCTTCTCCAAGTACATCTTGGGTGTCTGTGTCTCCATTTCTGCTGGTGCCAGCTTGGAGAATAGTTTTTTGAAAGCAATCATACCATTGTTTATGCCCAAAATAGCGAAACTTTTTTTTTTTTTTTTTTTGCAGGCTGCAGGAGACAAGTTTGCCAATAGTTCCATTTTAAACATTCTTCAAAAACTGTCTCATGTTCCTGAAAAATATCGGATGACTTTGAGAAACAATGGAGGCGGGTAAGGAATTGTTACTTATACTGGTATAATGAAGTTTGTCAAATTAAAAAAAGTAAATTTTGTATTTCAAAAATGGTAAGTGAAACTTATTATTTAATCAGTATGTTAACTATTTATTCTGGTACCAAATAGACATACTAATCTTTTCTTTAAAGTAATATAAACTTTTTTTTTCAAATGTCAGGGACTTGATGTTTGGTACTTTTAAAATAATTGTGTGAGTAGTGTACCAGCATTGTGGATAAATAAGAAACAAAAAGAGAGTTTGTTATCATAAATGTACAATGTGATAAAAGTATTTACTGACTTTCAAATTATTTTCTTCAGGTATTTCAACCATGCTATATACTGGGCCTGTATGTCTCCCAAGGGTGCAAGAATAAGTCCAGGTCTAGAAAAAGATATAAAAGATAATTTTGGGACATATGAAAATTTTAAAGAGCAGTTTACAGCAAAGAGCTTGTCTTTGTTTGGTTCAGGTAAGATCAATACAAACCACTATGACTTCTGGCACATTTGAATGGGTCTATTGTTTATGCTACGAAGAGTTAATACAAGTAAATATACAAAGAAGTTTTTGTTTCAGGTATATTTAAGTTTGTAAAATATTTCAGTTCATGAATCTGACTGAAATGTTTTCACATGAAATGTGTAGCTGTCAAAAGAACTCAATTCATCATCTCACTGAAACATTTTTCTAGGATATGTCTGGCTATCAAGAGATCAAGATGGTAAACTTATTATTTCCACAACAGCCAATCAGGACTCGCCTGTGACTGAAAGGCTCCACCCAATTCTGGTGATTGACATTTGGTAGCATGCATACTACTTAAAACACCAAAACAAACGGGCAAACTTTGTGGAAGCTTGGTGGAACTTGGTTGACTGGAGAGCTGTGGAAACACTTGACACGTGGTGGAAGGGACGGCAGACACGTGATGAGTTATAGGCCATTTTCACAGTATCGTGTGGATGAAAAACTGAAGGATTGCAGTCCCATTGATAAGCTTCCTGAAGTTGTGTTATTTTGCACTCATTTTGGATTTTTAAGTTCATGAGTTTTAATTGAGATGATATGTGATATCGCTTTATAAACTACATTGTATTATGAATTGTGGACCTTCAACATCTCCCATCTGAAGTGCTAGTGAATGTACCGTAATATGTCAATTGAGTGACAGTATATTGTACATGTATGGTAAAAAAAACCTCCAAGATAAATTGTATCTGGAATAATTTTTATTTATTTATTTATTTATTTATTTTCTTTTATTTTCTTTTATTTATTTATTTATTTATTTATTTTATATATATATATATATATATATTTTTTTTTTTTTTTTTTGTAAAGGATACAAATAAAAATCATGGTTTGAAATGTATTTTCAAATATCTTTCGATATTTTTCCATATCATTAAATGGGCTTTTACACTGTGGTCCTAAATCAATGTGATTTAGAGCGCAACAATCACAGCGTTTTATCACTGACACGTATTAGTACCCTGATTATAAGAACGTGCTTTGGTCAGTGAACCTACTACACATCTTGTAAATGTGAAAATGATAGATACATGGATTTTGTGGTCTCTTTTTACATACAGACTTTTTTTGTAACTTTAACTTTATTGTTAGCTCTATATTATAACTGCATGGATAAGGATATTGTTATTCGATACAAAGCACAGTTGAGAATTTCTCAGCATAATTAGTTTCCTGTATAGAATTTGACGTACCTGTGCGAGAGAACTGGCCAGTAGTTGGGAATGGCAGCAGGAAATATGCCGATATGAATAATTCTACGACACCTGGTATTCAAAAATGCCCGTGTATGAATAATTATAACACACCCGATACTTAGGCAAATATAATAATGGGGTTTTTAGCCCTGAACCTGAGACGTTTGTTGAAGTAAAAGGTGTAGAGAGATAACCGTTCCACTTTGCGTGATTTAATTACACTGTGCCATACAAACGGTTTAATGTTCATTTGTAAGATTGCCCTCAGTATGTCTAATTTGCCTTCGTCAGATTTACTTGACTGTCAGTTGATTAACGTATTTCGGACTCCGAAATTGACCCTTTTCGGAAAATGGCCCATTTGCATTTTGAGATTAGCATTTGAAGAACGCGGATAATATGATAATGGTTGCGTTTTTCAGCGACGCAAGTAAATCTGGAGATATGTGAATTCCAGATGATTCGAAACATATAAAGTGTGCCTCTTCGCGATTCTCTAAATCCAGGCTTTCTTAGGGCGAGAAAATCTTACATCAAGACGATATAAAACACAGCATTTCGTATTTTGTTAGCCTCTATAACGCATCTCATACTCCGTTATTATTGGCTAATCATTTAAGTTTTGTCATGTTATGTGAACACACGCATCTATAGTTCCAGGTCGGGTTTATACTTAGTACATAAAATCCAGTAAGTCATCCTCATTTAAACTTCCCAGGATTCTTTTGACATTTTGATATTTTGGTACATTTTTTAGTCTTTCAATGCCATTCCTGGTAAATTTAACATAAGTGTAACTGCATGTACCATTGTTGAAATAATTCTTACGCGGAGACAGGACAGAAAGTGCTGAAAACCTATCGTTTGTCCATCACATGCGTGCATTACTGTACTTTCTTGACTTACTGGTAGATGGATGATTCACAAGATGTCATCTAGCCACGCTGTGCAGTGTAATTACTGTTTAATTGTACGTGATTTTGTCCATATTACTGTTATGTTTAATTATTTGGTTAACGGCCACTTTCCTTGTAAATATGCTGTACGCACCTCTGTTCAAATCTCGTTAACAGCTGTTTTGTTAAATCTCAATGATTCACATTTATTACCGTGCAATTTTGCTATTACAGGAGTTGCAGTGTTCCGCCAAAATAGTTATACTTAGGCATTCAACATAAATTCGTGACAGTCTTCCTTTGGGAGCTACGTAAATTACACCTTATAATGCCACTGATTGAACTCCACAACTATTGTACCATTGGGTTATCGGGTGTTGTCAAAACGCGTCATTTTTATGTAAGTGCACCCTCACGACTTGAAGACGAACATTAAAACATTAAAACCCACGTCATCTGACATTTTAGCTTTGGGGACGTACTTTTCCAATACGTCCCCAAGCTAAATCGTGCGTGCGTGAGTTGCTTTGTGGTTACGCTCACAGCGCTATTACGCCCAGTTCAGTCAAGCATACCGCTTTTCTTTCTTTCTCATCCTTCATCTCTGTCAAGTTTAAAACTTCCAGCAGAATGATAAACTTAAATTAACCTTAAAGCTGATGCATATCCTTGCCAGCGTGTCAGAGATAGATATCAGAGAAATAATAAACCTTCAGTTATATACATAGACATACGCAGTCATCTTAACTACAAGCTTGCCTGCAAGCACTTTTAAGTGTTATGTTAAAACATACATTGTGTGCACTGAGATCATGCTACAGTCAAGTTGCCTGCTTATTTCGTACCTGGACATGTCTGTTTTCTCACGGAAACGCTTATAACTGTTGTTTACTATTAAATGAAAATAAATCATGATTATCAGAAATTGCTTTGCACCATGGACAAATATTTAAGAAATCAACAGCGACAAACCATTATGATTATGCCTAAATCGATATAATAGATTTCAGAGAAAGTTCTGTGCCATGACTTTCACATTATATTCTGAACGTCTGTGATGCAACTTCAAAAATTTAATGTATTATTTCTATAGTCTGCTGTGGTTATTATTCACCTGAATGTGACTAAAATTGAATTAAACTTCATACAGAGTGTACAAAGCAAGATATTGTCGAAATGTCTATATCTCTGTAAAAACATATTGCGAGGAGAGCATAAAAAGGGGTAGAATTTAACAATTATTTACCACAGTTCCTAAAAGGTGTCGCTACAAAACATAAAGTAGCGGCCATTCCCCATTCACACAGTCGAAACGCCATTTGATACCCCCACCACGTCCAGGGTTCTGGGGTCTGGGTGGTCATTATACTGAAGTCACTAAATATACCCATTATATTCAACGCTGTCACAGCGAGAAAGAAAAACGTGGCTACTAGCGTCACTTTGACGGCAAGGACGAGTCTTTGGGGGTGTTTTTCCACTTTGTGCTCCGCACTCGCTGGGGGTGCAGGTCGGCCCTCCTCCACCACGCCCGCGCTGCCTTTGTGGGTTTGGCTGCTCAGGCGGACTATTTCATTCCGGGGCCTCGTCGTTCTCTTGTAAAGTCTTTGGAACAAAGCAATGTACGCTATTGAAAAGATCAATCCCCACAGCACGAAAACTCCTTGACATATCACCATCAGAAGCCTTGCTTTAAAGAAAACTCCAACTACCATGTCTGATATAAATGATATAGAAAAATTAAACACCACGATGGAAACCAGCGCTGGGATGTCGTAGATGTTTTTGGAAATCGTCCTTATTTGGGTGGCCTTGAGCAGTGCAGAGAACAGAATGTAAAATGCTGATGTGAGGGCGGGCAACGACGTACTGATTAGAAAGTACGCCACTGGTTTAGGAAATATATCCTTATGATTGTGCGCATCTACAAATAACAGTACCATTCTTGTAACGCAGACCAGCAAGACGAGCAAGTTCAGTGCGATGAAATAACCCCGAGAAGGCAGCGAAGATAGGCGAAGAAGCTGGACGATATTTAACAGTGTTATTAACGCCAGTGCCGTGAACAAAGTCCCAAGGCCGTAGATATAAGCTGGCCAGGCTAGGCCCCATTCTGGTATAGCCGTATCCCACTTCGGTACGGGTTCGGCGAAAGGGATGAGATCGCCCGTGGTATTCATGAGCCAGCTTTTCGGCGAGGCTAGCCACTCAGGCTCAGGCTCTGGCTCGGGTTCAGGACCGGCGTAACCAGCCGCATAGTGGTCAGTAGTTACGACTGCCGTAGTGAATGGGTAAAATGCGTGCGAACTCGCTGTGTTCTCAAGTGAGCCCATCCGTACAATGGAGATAACAAATCAGTGCTTGAATTAATAAAGCTGATTCTTTCTCGAGATTACAGCAGGGGCTTTTACCTTGATTCCTCCGTGATCTGCACAAATACTGATCTTTACGGCAACTTTGGTATCAATTTCACTCCCATCGATCACCGATTGAGAATCGCATCGATGTAATGCTGATGCTGATAATTTTTCATCGATTTCTCCGGGCTTTTCAAACTCTATTACAATAAAAGTCAACCACAGCCACTGAGTGAAGCCTCAACTGCGACTAAATGCCAGCGTGACTTTTCTTGAAGCCAGTTTTGCATAAAGTAAGTTCCTGGTTAAGCGTCCAAGGATATCATCGTCACCATCAGCCAATGGAGTTCGCCCTAACTGCTCAATTGCACAAGACGCGAAGGATATTTAGGGGGAAATGCTTTCTCCTGTTCATAACAGGTGACAGAAGAATAATACCCAATTTGTCCGCTCTATATTCGAAGTCAGTCTCCGTTACTTAATGTAAATACGGAGTTGAAAGCAAGTCAGAGTGACATTACAATAGCACCTACATGCTAACCACGGTCAACCGTTGGTGTGAATTGTTTGGCTGGAAACGTGATAAAGGAAAGGGGGAGTGACCAGCACATTTAAATGATTTATATACCTCATACCAATTGACCAAAGGAGACCACCCTCACCACCTGGCTTTTCTGCTAAGTGTCACCGTGTCAAATAGCGTAACTGTTTCATATCAGAGAAAGGGGGTATTAGATAAAGGGCACAGGCAAGCCACATGTACAGTATATGCAACACATGCTTTACATGCTGTGTGCATTGTTTCGCTGTCCACCCACCTCTCACTTCACGGTTTATCCTTAGGTAAGGTGACATCATCGCACTTTAAGCCATAGTTCATTTTAGGGAGTAAATTGCTATTCGCGCCATTCAATCATCGGGAATTGTGAGACGGTGTCAGAGTCTTACGTAATTGCAGCCTTTTAATTGGATGGCAGAGGGAGTGCTGAAGAGACAGAGAGACAGCGTGATATACGAGTGTACGTGGATCACGAGACAATAAGAATGACGTGCATAAAACAAAATGCGTGCAGATTGACCTTTTATGCGTTTGTATATTTGTGTGCGTGGTCAATATGGTCGATAAAGTGGATTAGACCGAACATCATTAAAGTTGAAAGAAAGCGCCAAACACAAGCGCATGAAGCAATGTTGGCTTACTAATGAGAAACTCCAGGACAAACTCTCTTGCTTTGTTTTGTTTTTCGAAATCGATAAAAAGGGCGGGAGTAAATAATTGAATTTATAATTAGTTGCGCCGTATTAGTTTTATTACATAATAACTGTGCACAGCAGGGCATATAAAATTAAGTGACCGAAATTGTTCCCGTTGTTATTGACAAGAAGTTATTTTTGTTAATTTACCGTACGTGAACTTAATCATAGTATTTTCAATTAAATGGTATGGGAAATTTTAAACATTCTAGCCTCCTTCATTTTTCGTTTTCATTTAATACTTGCATGTCATGTATTATACACTTCTTGGAGTGACGAAAATAATTTGATAACACCGCACCCACACCCACTAGCCGTTATCCTGTTTGAGCTGCCATCTAGCGGATAAGAAAACTCTTATTGCAACTTCTTTTTGTCTTTTATATCCTGGAACAAAAAATACAACTGACCACATCAAGTCTACCAAACGTATTTTTGAAACACCGCTTTTGATCATTGATATGTTATGTCAATGACGTCAAATAAAGTCTAAAAGAATTAGTTATGATTTTATGGGCTCAAAATGAGTACTGCATGTTTTTCAATTATCCTACAAAATGTTACTTCAGAAGCTATTCTTATTATATAAACACAAACAACCACTTCATTTAATAAGAATTCTTGTATGTTCCTGGTGTGTATCATGAATACGATACAGGCATACTTAAAATCAATAAATTTTATTGATAGTATGTTGTTAATTTAAGTTACTTCCTTGTACCAAAGATTGTGAGATCAGCATTTCTGCAACAGGTCCCTTTGAAATAAAGGTGAAGAAAAAACCTATTACATGGAACTGTATCTTTGGACTTCGACACAAATCAAATTCCGTAGGCTTACAAATTTTTTTAAACAAACCCCAAGAGAGTTTTTCATATTCAGGCTACCACTTTCATTCTTTCTTTTTTGTTTGTAATTTTTCACGGGAAGATTTTTTTAGCTGTACGGCATGCAGGAAACTAAACCAGATAAGAGGCACACAAATTTTCTTCCCGTGTCATTAAATTAAGGCAGCCTTTCAATTTTATTTCTACATATATCTGCGACATATTACCAACAAATGCCACATGTTAACAAATGAAACAAATATTATATATTTATATAGGTGTAAACAGCTGGGAGGATTGCATAAAATACTGACCCCGATATGCAACTTTTTAATATACATGTACATCTGTTCAGTAACACCAAATTGCTTGAACATTCTAAAATGACCAGCGAACAGGAACGATTCACTTATGACGCTGCAGACACTACGCTGATGCGGGACTTCATTGACTCCTGCTTTTTCTTTCTAAAGGGCTGCGAGGCCACAAGAAGTATAGTAAATCCCATGGCTACCTCCAGAAGTCGTGTAGCAAAGTGATACCCCCACCATGGCCAAGGCAGAGGGGTCTTATTCGTATACAGTCCGAATTCACTGGCTATTCCCCACAAATTCATCAACGCAATGCAAAAGTACAATACTGCTCCCGCAAGCGCCACTTTCAGCGCCATCGTCTTTTTCGGCTGCGGTATGTGAGAGTCACGTTTTTTGCCCGGCTTGGCGAGGGGGGTTTGGCTCGTCAAGCTCATGCGTATTACCGTCTTCCGGTCTCTGATTGTAATATTATAAAGTTTCCGAAACAAGACAATATATGCAAGTGAAGTAACGATTCCTATTAAAACATAGGTGGCTTGGCAAACCACTAGAATGGCTCTGGCCTCGAAGTGATACCCAGTCACCAAGTCAGCTGTGATAGCAAGAACGAAATTGAAAACAATCACTGTTATGATCACCCGGCCATTTACGATCTTGGGGGATGCCAGTTTGAAGCTCAAAAGTTTTGTGAGCATAACAAATAATAATATGAATGCTGAAGTGAGACAAGGGAGTGTAACACTGATGGAAAAATACGCGAGGGCTGCTGGGAAAGAGTTATTGGAATTGTAAGCGTCAACAAAAAAGTAACAAGTTCTAAACAACCCCATTATGAACATCAGTGTGTTCATAGCGATGAAGAATGCCTTGCTTTTGAGTCTTTGCATCAATAAAAGTCTTATCACGTTCACAATTGAAATAAGTGCTATGAGAGCAAATAATGCACCCAGTGTGTATATGTGAACTTCCCAGGCTGCTCCCCATTCTATTTTAGCCTCCTTCCAGTTGGGAACAGGCTCTGCAAATGGCTCCTCGGTGGTGGTGGTACTAGTGCTTGTAACATTATGGATGTCCTGACCCAAAGTCTCAGACGTCGTTTCTTGTGGTGCGGACGCCGTGACCGCCGCCATCATAAAGACAGGCTGAAATTTAAAAAAAAGGTTTAATTTAAGAAAAATCCAATAAAAAAGTAAAATGCATTTGTACTAAGAAAACATGTATAAACCATATTCACGTGTATGTGTTTATGTCTTGCGCAAGGTATTGGACAGCCAGAAAATCAATGCAACAGTAGAGTACGCACGAGTAACATGAATTGATCAATCCGGGTTGGTTATTCAGTGAGTCACAAGGGAGTTAATAATAAAGACAGAAGGACTTTGTCAATACGAAACAGACTGACAATAAAATGTCAAAACACAACGTGTAACTTATTAGTCTTACTGCAGCACTAAACTCGCGTATGTATTGTTTTCAAGAATAATCCGTAATGATGTTTACTTTTGACATAGGGCACGAATACGATTAATAAGCAAAACTTGGTTGTTCGGGATGCCTAGGCAGGTGTTCACCCATATGCAGTTATCATTATCCATTAAGCTTATATGCATTCAAATATTCTGATCATATGGAATTAATGCGACATTGGTCGGCATATTTTTATAGCATTGTTGATGACAGATGCACTGAAACTTCTCCAAGTACGGTGTACAATGAAAATCTGACTCCCCCAAAATTTGACTCCCCAATCAGATTTTCATTATGAAAATGTGACTCCCCTGTTAAATTTTCATAATGAAATCGGACTCCCCCCCATGAAATATTAACCCATAAGATTTATAAAGTTTTGTGAGGGGGAGTCAAAATTTCATGGGGGGACTCAGATTTTCATTATGAAATGTTGACTGGGGGAGTCAGATTTTCATGGGAGTCAGATTTTCATGTTACACTGGTAGTATTTCTTCGTTTTTCTACTGTCAAAACTGTACTGTTTCATGAACCAACAAAAATTTACCACTATATTCGGGAAGTTGACAAGTCGTTTCTCAGGTACGGGTTTATTGTTGAGGGTCACACGAAGCTTTTTAACCACAGACATACCTGTGTAATAGTGCGTGCGAGTGTGATGCTCTTAATGTCCTGTTATGTGAACGCTTTGTCCATTTTTACCTACGGTCAATCAATAGGCAAAGTACTTTTACATGTAGTTAAAGCAGACACATGCTCGACTTACATGACTTTTGTAAATATCTACACGTACATTCAATCGACTTTTTCAAAGGCAACTGATGTGTTCACAATTTATTCTTAGACTGGGTTCCATACTGGCGGTTCACGCTAAATTTCTATCAGCTCAAGAGGCTTAAATGTCTGTCACGCCTACCGAATCAGCTAGAGGTAAAGATAATTACCCCTGAACAGCTCTACAAGGCGTGACAGACGTTTAAGCCAGTTAGTTTGATAGCAATTTAGTGAGACTCCCCAGGGAGATAGATCGATCCAAATATCTGTGGGAATGGTCCCTTAGTAACAAATTCTCAAAGGCCATCTTGATAAATGTTGTAAAGATAAGCGTGCACGGCACTGGGTTCATGAAAGGACCTCAGTCGAAATTATTCAGTTAACTTTAAAAGCAATAATGATATAGTCTAGGTTGGTCTAGGATAAATCTGTGGTGTTTCATTAAAATGAAGTGCCTCTCTATCTAAATCACATGCCCTGATGCTTGCTAATAGTATGGCATTTAGGTGCAAAATTCTCACTTAAAATGAGAACATCTGATTTATCACCTGTCAAAATTTACTTAAATTTTACGGAGTTAAAGTTTAGACCAACTTTCCGTTTGTGTTATTCAGTGAAACTACATGCACTAGTCATGACTAGTAGGTCTAGCAAGCGGAGAATCGAAGCCGAATCAGAGCATAATACACTTCACACTAAGTCGTCAAACTTCTTCACTCACCTGTTATGTTATGTATAACGAAGCCCAGCCAAGTGCGATGGTTTTTCTTTCTCAATGTAATAGCAGGTAGAAGATGTATGTTGTTTTGATTACTTTAAACTCGTACTACTGTAAGGTACAAGCCAACGCTTTTCGTTCTTCAGAGTATCGCTGTCTTCTCAGGTAGACCAAAACATCGACCCGGAAGTTGACCTTTTGTATACAAGGACAAGTAGTATTGATAGTATATATATAGGAACTAAGGTTTACGGTGTCTCCCGACAGGTTGCGGTGCTAAATTACCTGAAGTTATATTAGAATTTCAGTCCTCAACACACAGCAGTCATATGTTACGTCTATATTGTATAACTTGAAGCAGTTAAACTAACGCTTCACATTTCGAATGAGGCATTTTAAACCAGAGAATGTCAATCGACAATTATTTGAAAGCCACAGCAGTCTGTATTGGCTGATGTATGAATACATAATGCACAAAAGGCTCAATACGTCACGGATCTACGTCACGCGGCGTATTGAGTCAGCTCAATTGACTCTAAATTATGAAAGAGTTACGGTATTTGATCGATTAAAAAATTTTCCGGCATAATGGAGGAAAATGAAAGGGGTTGTTATGACGTGAAGGTGTGCAAACACATTTAAATCAATTGCAGTTGAATGAGTTGTTTGTTGGCATTTAGTGATGACTAACGGTTCACAAATAAACCTTGTCAACATCAATGTTTTAAAGAAAAGTATTCACCTCATATACGGAGGATGGGATTGCGCTTTATTATAACTTTTAAACTGTTTTAAAATAAAATAAAATTAAAGATCAAAACTGTATAAATTTACAATCCTGTTTTTTTTTTTTTTTAATTCAACTTTTTTTTGTTCTATAGCAAAATGAAACTAATTTGTTTAATGTTTAACTTTCTTTTATTTCCTTATTAAAGTCGTGATTATTTTTGACAGTTTTTTTTTTCTACCGTGATTAGATTTATATTTGGTGGCTTTTCTATGAATACTTAAGTTTGAAATATGATCAGAAAAATAAAAAAGTGGAAAGATTCTGATGTAGCATTAAACCGTGTTTTTAAAGACCACAGTTGAACAAAGCCCGATTTTTTTATTCATAGAACACATTTTTTAAATTCCCGCTCTTTGAATTAGATGGAGATTATTACAAATGAAATATATTTCTGATTTATTCATGCTTGGACATGATAACGAAGGGACTAGAAACGCGGATCAAGATCAAAGGAAAATTGGCTGAGCGAGAGCTCTATTCGTGAAACCGTCGGAGTTCGGATCACTTGACCTCCCGAGCATATCGCGGTTGTCGACGACTTTTTTGTGTCATTTAGAGTCATTTAGACAGGTAGATGGCGATTACGCAGTCCTTCGGGCGGATGAGACAATAAACTTATAGGGATTAAGTATAAGTACAATTTGTTCTATCAATTTTGAAGCTACTGTATGTGAGAATTTGATATGTTTGTTCATGGGGGAATTCAAAATGCCCTATGTGGTAAAGGTTATCTTGTTTGTTGCCGTAAAATGAGCATTCAAGATTGTATAATTGTATTGTAGCATACTTGTAGCATACTTGTAACATACTTTATTTATATATAAAAAGTTTTAAAAATACAAACACACGAACACACATGTATGCCTTATTACATATATATATAAATATATATGATGAAAAACTATATACCAAACATATTATCAATACATCATTTCATAGGTGTGTACTGACTGTTTGAAAAAAATCACTCGCGTGTCTTCAAAAAGTTACTTCCAGCAAGCCCATGTTCTACAAAATTTCCTGAGTACATATATTTGAGAGATTTTTTTTCCCGTCAGAACTTAATCTTTCAATAATAAACATAAAGACTTTTTTGTTGTTTCGGCTCTTTTGGATTTAAAATAAAAAGTTTAGATTTATAAATATGTATAATGAAATAAATTGGATTAAACCCGCTAGAAGTATAACCAAAAATAAAATTCTGCTTATTAAATGATAAATGTTACCGGCCTTTTCAAAAAAAAAATTTGTCGTTAAGCTCTGTAATTTTTTATTCATCTATTCCTTATAATTGATTTCTTAAGAAATTGTTTCATGTATATGTAAAGTCTTTTGAACATGTTATAATGGATTTTAGACTCAAAATAAATTTATTATTATTATTTATGATTATTATTTATTATTAAAATTAATGGTTCTAGCTCATTACATATATCTTACACTGTATAACAAAGCTATAAAAGATGCTCAATCTTTTCCCCCTCTTTTCCACGAAAAAACAGCATATATATATTTTAGGTCAGCTTTCACAGGTAAAATTCTATGCAATAATTTGTACTGATACCATAGTATCTTATTGTCCGGAGCTGTCGTAAGCTAAGGTCCAATTTACATTTTGCCTTTAGAGTATCATAAAAGTATTTTCACCCCTTTCTACTTTTCAAACGAAAGCCAATTGCAGACTATGCATAAGGCTGTGTGACTATATTATTGTAAACTACAGTAGTTACTCGATCTTGGGGGGATAGTTAATTTTATAATGTATTTTTAAGTCTCTTCCATGCAGTAAAAACAACAAAAATGCGCTCCAGAAATATAATTTTGTGATAAAATTTATGTATCTAAAACTTTGATAATTTTTATATTCCTTTTTAATCCCGTTTCCTTTTAGATGTTCAGTATCCCCTTGTATCTTTAAATAACAATCATTTGGTAGTTTGAATTTTCTCTTAAATTTATCAAGATTTGAAAGGTCGCCATTGATAATCGACAATTTTTGCGACTGACATCTACAGTGACACATTTATTCATTCCACGTTTTTTTTTTTCACATCTACTCGAATGATTATTGATCAAAGGCGGGATTGGATGTACCGTTGTCATGGAGAGTTTTTGCCTTGGAATCGGCGTCGTAGATTGTCCCCGCGCGGTCTTCTGCACGTGCAGGTCCCCAGTCAGCTTGCGGTGATCCAGCTCTCTTCAAGGCCTAAAAAATCATACGCACACATTATGTAACTATGGCATATTTACAGGTATCCATGGAAATACTATTATCAGTCTGATTCAGTTTGCACATTTGAATATTTGACCTGGTATAAATCAAAACAGCACTTGCAAATGTACTACTTTACCTAATAATTCTATTGAATAGCAGATGACTGAGATAAAGAAGGACGGTTTGCCAGCCTTACAGTGCCCTTTTTAAAAACCCATTTTATTTTCCTATGCAATGTTAATATTAGGTGTAGAAACTTAGGTGCAAAACAAGGCTATGGTGGAAACTTAAGAAACTTGTTAGATGTAAAAAATGGGGCGATATACAATCTACTTAATGCGACAACATCGTCTTAATCTAATATATACCAGCGGCTTCACTGGAAATTCAATGCATTTTCACATAAGTGCAAACAAGGAAGTGCTGCTTTAATATCAATCGCTACCAACCTTGAGGCCGCCGTCGTAGCAGTATCTTCTCAGGATCCAGGCAGGGATGAGGGCGACGGGTGTCAACTGAATCAGCCATCCCAGGACCTGAGCCCACACAGGGAATGTATAGCCATGATACACGTATGGCTTCAGCTGAATGAATTTGAATACTATGACAGCCTGCAAAATACGTACTTGAAATTATAGGTAAGACAAACTTACTTCACGAAAATAGTGAAATTCAATTTCCGATTTACCGTCTTAGCAATATTCGAAACTTGAATAATATCTTACTATGCATTTACATTTCACATTTAACGGTCGAGGTTTATCCCAATGGTCACTTACCAACATAAGAAGCGGAGATAAACAACACCAAGTGACCCGAAAGTAGATACCAGGCTTCTTGCCAAGCATTATTTTCACGTCCTCAGAAAACCTGGACCATCCTGGAGTGAAAACAAAATAAGGCGCGATGAAAAGTGATAACATGATTCAATTTAAGATTTTGCCATGAGCCTACAAATTTGCTATGTGATTTTAACGCCAATTCCTCCCGATATGTGTCACTAGACGTGTTTCTCCCGTATTAATCAGATAATTTCTGGATTCCGTAAAACAACACGGGTAATCAAGCTATCGGTGCGACTGACCAAACCCTTCTGACAATATTTTTATTTATTTTTATATCCTATATAAAAGATGGAGCGCATGAAAATATGTGATTCCTATAGTAAGAGATATCGATTACCTTTAACCTTGAAAAACAGCAGATTTTCGAGTAAAGCAAGAACAAATTACCCCTTACTTACCATAGACCCACTGTAGAACTATGCATTCAAATAAACTAACAAACAGCAACGGGAACCCTCCAACACTGTGATCCATCAGGTCTAATAGATAGTGGCCACCCTGAAATTTGTGAAATGTGAAAAGATGTCCTTTGGTATTTCTTTAAGTTATGCATTTGGTCGGGTTTTGTGGCAAAAACTTGCCTTCAAATGCATCTTTAAGAATATTTACATTGGAATGCCAATCATTGTTACCAAACAACGTGTCAATACATATAACAAAAACAGATAAAGATCAGAGATTGTTTTTTTTTTCTTAAATACGTATATGAACCGAAAGAGATCTTACAAGAAATCTTACCCTTGCACACATCGGCAGGCCGAGAAGAAAACACACTCCGCACACGACGCCCCTCATGATGGTTTCCCTCCATTTACTAACACGTAGAATATGTGGATATTCGTCCATTATACTGCTCAAAACGGTCTCAGCCATGGAAAACTGTGCACTGAATCCCAGTAACAGCATCATGGAGAAGAACAGAATGGCCCACAGAGTCGGTAACGGCATCTGGGATATGGCCTCTGGATACACGATGAAAGCAAGACCAGGACCTGAAATAACCAAAGCTCTGTGTTATCTTATGTGTTTACTCGTATGTGAGAATGCCACAAGTCACTGAAAGGGAAACTTTTATATTTTTTCTTATCTGAAAAGGGTATTTTTACATTACCACCAACGACACGGAAACATTCATCACTATCATTAGTATCTTATTTTATCATTTATGCGCGCGCGCCATATCGTTCATGCATTTTGCTCTTGTGTCATCGTTTTCAAGTACAGACCATCTTAGTGTTACGAAAACCTCCTGAACTTGATATACAAATACACATACCTTGACTAGCAACATCAGCCACATCTTTTCCAGATATATGCGCCATGTAGCCAAGCACGGAGAAGATGACCAATCCAGCATAAACGCTAGTCCCGCAGTTCATAAGGGAACAAATTAGTGCGTCCCTAAGAAAAATATAACGTGTTTGTATTGTATTTCGTCGGTTGAACAAGTATAGCATTAGGTTTCACAGACAATCTTGAAATAATACGGTACCAGCTTGGGACGACAAACGTACACCACCCCGTGAAGAGTTCACGCTACTCTTGAATGTGGCTTCAAAAAATTACAGTTTTAAATGTCATGATGTCTATATTTAATGTATACCCAATTTCTCTTTACCTTTGTTTCAAAATAAGCTTTAAAACACAAAAACAGACATTTATCAATTGAGAACATATTTTGAAAACAGATGAATACAACAAATGGTATTTATAAAGAATTTAAAAACCCTCAAAGACTGAACAAGTATTTGGCATTTTTGTGCATAACGCGTGGTATATGACTGTAGGCCAGACACGTGAGCATTCATGTACCAAAGTTCGAGCAATTAGGGTTTTTTACTTTCTTCAGAACACAAATATAATCTAAATTATCCGAACATCTCGTCTCAATGTTTACCAGTATATAATGTTGAAATAGCGCATTAATAAACTGAGATGAAATCCAACAAAACCATATTAAGCCTATTAGAGCAGACTATAAATAATCAATAGTAACAGTTTCTGTTAATCAGCCCAGTTTACCTGAAACAGTTGTTGTGGAATTTGTTGTAGCTTGACATCGCTATCAGGCCTCCAAAAGACACGCTGAGTGAATAAAAATTCTGAACGACTGCGTCACTCCACACCTGATAGATAAAAAACGGTAAAAACAGTTAACTAAGGTAATCGATTAACCGAATTAATTTTGCAGTATACTTATGTAGTCGGCATTAAGGGGGGGTTCGATACGTTGTAGAGGCCCACATTTGGCAAAATATCTTTTTTCTTGTTTCTTTCATGTTAATATAAGTGAAATAAAGATAAAAATATTTAAGTGTAAAAAACTTTTTGTTTTATTCACCAACCAATGTGCATCTGCAAACACGCGTTAATTGTCAATTTAGTTGCTTTGTCCCTATGTGTGAGATATTGATCAGATCCCAGCGAAACTCTGTAACTATAAACTAGAAGGATATTATTATAAAATATGCCATATCCTTTACAAAGATATATACAGATTTATACAAAGCAACTTCTGCTTGAAGTATCACTTTCCGAACTGGTTTGACGGAAAGAAAAAGGGAAGCTACACTTACCTTAGAGTCTAGAAGTCGAGTAAAATCAGGCGTTAGATAATATTTAATGCCTTCTGCGGATCCTTCCAGTAAAACACCACGTACAAGGAGAATGGCCAAGATGACATGAGGGAAAATGGCAGTAAAATAAACAGCCTGTAAAGTATAAATATATTAAGTGTATCTTTGTTTTTGGTAACTTAAAAAACATGAACGGTCTGACTTAAACATGTACCTACATTCATTTGTTTTGAAGGAATAACACAAAAATACTTTAATTAGCCTCAAATGCCGGGTAGGCACATACCAATTAAATTTAGACTAAGACCTAATGCGTAATTAAGTTTTAATAAAGTTGTAACTGAAATAATAAAAAAGGGCTCAGCTTGGCTCGCGTTGTTTAAAAAGTAATTGTATATATTTATTATAAACAAAAGAAAAGGACAAAATATGATCTCAAAAACGGAAGTATTTTAAAAGCAAGATTAAGTACGATGCCTGGGAAAAGACGAGGTACATGATGTACATGTATAATTTGTTTCTATTATGTTTTACTAACAAGTGCTTGGTCACAAATAAATTTTACAACCGCTTCTGCACCACGTGACACAAACTAAAAAAATAGATCAACAGAAAGTTGGAAGGACATGCGTTTATTTGCTGCCATTTTGCTCACCTTCCCCAGGGACTTTATTCCCTTAATCAAGACCAGGAACACAATCAACCAGGCCAGCAGAAGACACAGGGAAAGGTCCCATTTGAGACCCCCTGAATTCTCTATCCCATCAGTCATCTCTAGGACATTACGGCTACAAATATAAAAATGAAGTGCACGTGTTCACGACAGCGTTGTTCAGTGCAGTCAAATAATCTTTAGAGGTTTTTAATTAGTGTCTATTTATATTTTAATATAAAAATATTAAAATATTCTAAATCTTACGTTTCTTGCATATATATATATATATTCGATTAAAAACTTTTTTGCGCCAAGAACAGCAATAGGCAGACTTTTCGAAAAGCACTCATCAATCTTCATGGTATTATTATCTTACTAGAAATACTCCTCGCTTGGTGAAGTGGCGATGACCTCGGTAGTATCGGTAGTATTCAGAAGCGTTGTTCTACTGGTGAAGTTGGTGGCGTTTGTTTGCGTACCTTCGCCAACTTTGAAACAAATGATAAACAAATTTACATTTACACGGCTCTTGTACATATACTGTTAACAGCACAATCGTGCTTTAAATTAAACGGATTACCCAAATAAACATGTATTCGATCATATAAAACTAAAGCAGTGAGACTTACTATAACGTGAAAAAATTACCGACTATGGTGTTTTATATGGATGCAAAATGGTAGAAATATTGCATCCGCTATTATTATTATTATTATTATTATTATTATTATTATTATTATTATTATATCAGCCACGATACAGTATTCATTTGCTTACCTACTAAACATGCATCCGTATTCCAAGTATTCCCACAAGCAGACCACGGCAAATTAGCTGTCATTGAGGCGAAGAGGTAGTGAAAGATGTAGGCAATTATAACATTGTAGTAAAGACCGATGAACAAAGAAATCATCATCATCCCATAGCCAATACCTAAATGTAAGGCATAAAATATGGAAAATTAAGTAATTAAGTATTGTTAGTGTGAACCAAATAACATATATATATTGGTCAACTGTGAGGAGCAACCATAGCAAAAATAAGGAAAATCCGATTCCCAAAAGAGGAATGTGTTTGAGTTTTTTTAACATAATCTTTAAATTGTTCATTTAAAGTAGACAAAGAGTTCGCTTTAAAAAATAAATGAGGGAATCATGCACAGTCTTACCTTTGAACAAGGGGCTAATTTTCCAAATAGTGATAGGCCCAAGACTGGCAAACTGGCCAAAACATAATTCCATGAAGAACAATGGAAGGCCAACCAAGAACGAACTGACGCAGTATGGTATCAAAAACGCGCCTAAAAGCAAACGGTTTGTTATTAGTCAACAGTATAAACAGGTCTCTTTAATAATAGACTGGTTAACGAAATTTTAGCAAAAGTAACATCGCCTAATGCATTCCTGACTCTTACACATGTACAAATGTTTTGGGGATTGAGGTAGTAGAGATTTTTGCCCCGATGACACTTACCTCCACCGTTCCTGTAACATAGATACGGAAAGCGCCATACTGATCCCAGACCAACAGCACAGCCGACACATGTTATAATGAATTCCAACCGGCCTCCCCAGGTGCGACGCTTGTTGTCTTCCAAGGAATCTATCTTTGAGTCCAAGCGACCCATTTCTACGTAAGGGTCGGCTTTCACGGAAATAGGGTTTACCTTCAAACAATAAACGGATAAGAAGTGAAGACTTTCAAGTAAATAGATACGAGATATGTTTTTCAATAATCGTATATAAGATTGTTCCTTTATTTAAAATGTACAAAAAAGAAAAAAGGGGATTTATTCGTTTTAAAATTAAGCACTTATATTGAAAGGATGAAACTGAGAAAGTAACGGGACCAGCATAAATGTTCTAAATGAAGGATGTTCTCCGAATATTCTTTATTAAAGTAAAATGAAAAGGTAATGTCATGGACACAACAGTGTTTTGATTACGATGAAAATAATAATGACAGGCCTTTTAAACGAAATAGTCGTTCAAGATTACGAGCTTCGAATTAACAACACAACCCGCGATCTCATGGCACGAACGCAAAATATTTAGTCGCGAGCACCACGATGCCAATCGCAAACCGTTAATCCGGAATTCAGCAGAATCAAAATGTTTGTTAAGTGAACATGCGTTAAGGTGGTTTGTAAAGTTTTTAGACAATGCAAACGTTCCGTTAAATAAATAAAAAAAAACTTCAAGACGATTGCAACGTTTTCGGTTAAATCAAGTCCCACATTTGTGTAACGCCGATATTCCAATCAACACCAGGTGACAAAATGAATTTATATTTGTTACTTTTCAACATGTAATTTCAATGACGCTACTTCAATTTCATGTAAACGGCATTTTCTTCTTTATTATAAATAAGTGATGCGGAGTTGAATTTATCAAACACCTCGCTCAATGAAACATCAAATGATTTTTTCAAACGTTATGTCTTTAATTCCTCCAAAACGACATAAAATGACACAAAAATTTTAATGCATTTGCAAAGAATAATTTTACAAGTATCAGCTAGCAAAAGGATAAAACTAAAAGATAAATTTAAGTCATATCTATCTCATTTTCTGTTATGTGAAATGTATATTTTACAATAAGAAAGAAAGAATGAAAATAACTTACTATTTCTTCCTGCATTTCTTGTACTTTATCTTGTCACCTTTTTCGTGCAATGTGAGAAAACAAGGCTTTCCTGGGTATTTATACTCGTCAAATACTTCGCACTTGGTTGGTTGTATAAGACTTGTTTTTCTAGTTGTTCAGAAAAATCTTATCTAAGACCTTATACGGTCGGCCGCTTGGTTAAAAACATCCCCAAGTGTTAGGAAATAACATGGAGTGTTTGTGTTTTGAACCCGTAGTAGATCGTCACGGATAAATCACTACAACGCAGTGCATTTCATATTTCACACATCCCTCATTTCCTGTGATTTTTTCCAAGCAGAATGCATTTAAACATTAATTTAAAAAAGACTTATTAAATCACTCTTTGCATTTATAATATTTTGGTCATATAATCGGAAAACTTCAGCCGATTCCACTGCGAGTTTTGGCGTATCTTTTTCCACATTATTACCCGAAATTTTAAAATTTAATCACGCACTTCGACGTGCACACAACAGCAATAGAATGTTGTTGCATTGTGGGTTCTTAACTCAAAATAGCATCGCGAAGCATTAAGTAAGTTGTCGATAAAAGTTGCGAAAGAAGTTCTAAAAAGTTGAAAGGAAAAAGGTATATGTGTAAGATATAAGAACATTGGCTAGCGCATAATAGTGTTAAAAGAACTTTGACAGGGTTCGTTAGGGATTTTTTACTTGTCCGTTAGGGATCTTTTACTTTTTTACTTACATAATGCGGATATTATCAATTTTCGTGATATGTGCAACAAAAATATGTCTGGGCGAATGTGCTTATTCGAGCTGTTCACATAACAGCAGCGTTTTTTGGGTAAAAACTGTAATATCCCTTTCAAACAAACCTCTCTCACCTAAACAGGTAACAAGACCTTTGATCGCGTTATCACAGCAAAATTGACTATTAAGGTTCCTCGATAAACGCTTGACCACCTATACGTTCGCATGTAGAAGCACGTGTGGATAATAGAACAACAAAAGTGAGTTTGTGATCTAAAGGTGTTTATTTTGATAGCGCTAATATCAAAATGATTATTTCAAATAAAATAAATGTTGCGTGAACATAGTTCGTCTCTACCTACTCCTATTGGCTCATCCTTTTTTCCTTCTATCTCTCTATTTCTACCTGTCTCTGTTGCAAACAACCACATTTGTAATTTAGGATATTAATGTTATATCTAGGGAGTCTTACGAACGCCAAAATGCTAAACCTTAGTTGTCCTCCGATATCTGACTTAAAAATGTATGCTGGTGAGCAAAGGTGGAAGACATGCTGTGCTTGTTATACATCAAATCGTCTTTAAGTGCTAGTTCGCTTTTGTATGTGTGTGATTCATTATTCATATTTATTGTATTATAATTGGGTTGGAATCAAACAGTTGTTACTAGATTACCTTTAAAAGGCACTCATGTTACCACTGATTTTTAAACATTCACCGTCTCGCTGTCAACGAGCCAGTGCAGATCAGTGCAGACAGGTCGACTTTTCTCCTACTCGGGGAAATAACTTACATGCAAAACGGTGTTGGCATGACGAAAAACAAGTTAAAGCTAAAGCACATGTTGAGCACGTATTATATACAAAGTGCTTAATCGGTTGATCATCTCCGGCCTCAAACACGTTGAAGTCAACATGTATAATCTCGGACGAATAAAAACCTCTATTCGTCGAGGTTATTATGATAATACTCTTGCCTTGCAGAAGGATGGTACAATGAGGTTTAGGCGCTGACATCAGCCTTGTCGAGGCACAAGTAGCCAACCGAATAAAATTTTCGCATTAGTAGTTACAAGACGAGTGAGTAGATTGAAAGGAAATTTTTATAAAGGAAAGAGCATTCAATCAAAACAACTACAACTCACAAAATAAGGTGTTTACGATTAGTCGTCCAGGGCCGTCAACCGGGAAATACCGAACATGCAAAACGGCGTTGATAATTAATTATTATTATTATTACACATGTAAGAAGAAGAAGAAGAAATACTGATAAAATATTTATTTATTTATTTAAAGTCTACAATCCATAAAAAGTACATGTATGGTTTGTAGACCTTACAAATAAAATCTTAATTTAAGAAGATGTCCAAGTAAAATATTTTGTAAAGAATATTTTGTTCAATCATAATTTTAAACAAAAGATAAGTTTTCCGTTCTTATAAAAAATTATCTGTTGATCTTATATTTCTCAGCTCTGATGGTAACTGATTCCATTCGTGCGGGAACATTTTTTGTCTCCAAATGTTTTAAGTCTTGCACACTGAGGTTTTGATAATGATTGGTTCTTATATCTTAACGTGCGATTCGTTGTGTACAGGGTGCAAGTCCATAAAAAGCAGCAAGGGTGTATATCAAAAGTTTCAATAAAATCCGTGCATTGACATAAGACGCAAAAACAACCTAGAGCTACATATAATGGATACGCACGTGTTAATGATGGTCTCATCTACAAACTGTTTACTAGGTCGTTCACCTCTTACCCCAAACACCATATTTATGTCGTGCCACAAAAAGAAGTAAGTTGGTACAATAAGCTTTAGGCGCCGATATCCGGCTTGTTATAGCACAAGTAGCCAACCGCCTAAAATTTACGCAACAGCTACAAGACGAGCGCGCAGGCTGAAAGGGACGTTTTATAAATAATATAATACATCCAAAACAAGTCGAACTTTTATTGGATAATGTTTGTACAAAACAAGAACCAACAAAACAACTTGTTGTAAACATCTTGTAAATGGTTCCTAGTACAAGTACGGATCAGGCAACATTTTATCATTTTAAACTCGGGAATGCAGCTTTGATTACGCTCTGTTCTGCTGTTTTACATCGACGTCTCCTGCATTTCTTTGTGAACCGAAACATTTAGTGCAACACTACCGACTGGCGCGGGCGCACTTGGAAAAAGCCAAAACGTTATCTTATAAGTTAGTGAAAATGACGTAACGGCGTTATGATTTTTGCTCACAAACACATAAACATGCAGTAACAAGATAGTACATGCAGTATTCATGCGCTCATGGCTTTGCAAAAGACTACTTTTTATAAAAACATGGAATGTTAACTGATTTTTTTTTCAATAATAATGCTGTAAATCAACAGAAGAGAACAAGCTATTTTTCGCCTTTGATCAGTTTGCACTTTTTAAACTGAACGGTAAACAACCTGTATACCTCAATCTTTAATTTTTCGACTTTTTTATTCATTATAAGACGAAATGGACCAAATATATGTTAATTATTTTCTACAAGAAAAAAATTGATAGTGCTGTTGGGTCAAGGGAGTACTGGGAAGTCTTGTACTCAACCTGGCGAGAAGATTAACAGAATTCGTTTGAAAAGCGAAAATTGAGAACATACTTTAAAAAAATTATATGTGAACGCAGTATTTGGCCATGATATGCATAATGCACTTTCCCTTCAGTTCTGCTCTTCGTCAAAATTGACACCTATTCCCAACTGAAGTTTTCAAAGAAAGAATATGTTTTTGAGGTTTAAAAACAGTAACTTGAAATGTTATATATCTTATAGGCTTTTTGATACGCGGATTGCAGTATTGTAGTGTGAACACGGAAAAAAGGTCAAAATGTGAAAAAAGTGTTTTCACCCCTGCACATATACTGTATGCTTATTTGAGGATACGCAAGGCCATGAGGGAAGACATTATTCCCTTACACCCCGCCCTTGGATCATCCATTGCATTACACCGTAATAAGCTAGCGATTGTAAAGTTTAATCGGACCTGCGGCTTTGAATGAGGTGCCGCCTTGCTTGATGACATGAAAATAACTTGTTTTGGGAGGTCTGGTGCACAACATCAAACACATTCAAAAGACGTGGCACCCAAGTACGTTCGTCACAACTTTATTTTCATCAGAACCGGTGAAATTTTCTAATATCGATTCTTTTCGGAGTAAAGGAAAAAATGGATAGTATGTTCAACTAGTATCAAAATTCAAATCTAGGGATATTGTTTTTTTTCTTTACATGTTTTATCAATTATACAGACATGACACTTTTGACCAAAGACATCAATGCTCAAATACATGGCAATGATCAATATTCAAAATATATGTTTGATGGCCTTAGACTTACTTGAAGTTCTCTCCACCGATGAAGTAGTGGTAACCTTGTTATTATTGGTGCTCGTAATAATATAACTAACCCTGGTAGGTCTCCAGGTTTGTGGCCTTTGTCGTTCTAGTTTGACCGATTTAAAAAAGAAATAATAACGTACGCCCTCGTAAAAGGACTCAAATAAATAAAGACTATTATCATATTTAAAGCACCATTTCCAATTCAACAAAACATCGTGGATATAGTTACGTACAGTGACAATGGAAAGATCGTATGCACAGACCAGACGGTTTCATGGAACAGTTTATATATTATTATACAATTAAAGGCGTTTGTAGAGGTTGATTTGTTGTTTTCCAGGGTTCATTAATTCGGGCTACTACTTTTTACTGTCAGTGCCAAAAAAGAACATGGGGAGCAGGTCAAAGTCAAATTTTGCATCGGTAATAAACAGTAAACGCTAAATTGGATGCCTTTTGATCTAGTGGTATTATCAAGACTTCTGGTCGAACTGAAAACAGTCGTGATTAGCATATAGTGGCGACATTCAATTTGATATGGATGTAGTATTAAATTTGGACAACATGAAAATACGAATATTGAGAAAGTTTAGTTCAAGAAGATTTTTTTAGGGGGGGGAGGGTAATTCACCGTGTCATTTAAGAGTTGCCATCGAATCACTGCTTGTGTGTGGATGGTTATGTCACAATGTGATTTGCATAAGGGTAATATATTTTAATATGTGTGTGTGTGTGTGTGTAGTTAAGTAGAGCTGAGGAATGTAGATTGTGCTAGCTGCGCTATTCATATGTAGTATATTTTGTAGTGCGTATAACGCGGAGCTACTCTGCTACAATAGAGATGTGAGGATGGGGCTGAAACACTATAGGACCTATTTATTAGCAGTTGAAAAGAAAAATATGGATAGTAAGGTCCCGTCTGAAAATAATGAACGAACGTTTTAGAATACCTCAAGTCAACACAAATTGCACCCCAGAAATAATGCATTTTGACCATTAAAAGTGTTCAACTTTCCTTTTTAATTCCACTCGTTTCCATGATTATTTTGTTGTACACAGCTGGGGACACATACACCAGCGTTGCATCTCGGCATCCCAGTTCATGCAGTCAAGCTAAAAAAAATCCAGAGAGGGAGAAACCCTTTGCCTGAAAATGACAAGAAAAGGACCACAAAGTTTCATAAGATGCTACTAGGATGAGTACTGGCGGTACTCATGGTTTCAGTCCCGACCCGCCGGCTCCGCGCCATGTCAGCGGATACAAGTCACCGTTACCGCTTCGCCTTCTAGACTAGAAGGGCCTGTGTCCCAATCTCTTGGATTTAGGTGACATATAATTACCACTTGATCCCCATAATTTCAACTTGATTCCCTGAGATTTTGGGCGATGTTGGTTCCTTTAGCCTAGGCGTGACGCTTGTCGCAATGCATCCTTGTCAGAGCTTTTGAAGTCATATAGTATTGGCTAACTTTAATTTGAACTTTGATCTACTTTTCACAACTTTGATCTACTTTTGCAAATTTTTCGGCCTTTATATGTATAACTTCAGAGATACGCACATAGTTCTTGGATTTGAGTTGAGACCCTATGAGTTAAAACCCTATGTATTAATATTCCTATGGCAAAAGGCGGCGATCTTTAATTTTTCACAAAAAAAAAAAACAGGAACACGCTGTGCTATAGGAGGAGTAAGGATGTGGAAAACATAGAAAAACAAACTTTATGTGATGAGAATCAATGACGGTAAGTATTTTTCAATAGAATCCGATAAATTGGCGGCCATCTTGGATTTTTTTTTACCAAAAAGAATTATTTTCCTTGGGGCTACGAGGCTTATTTGATTAAGATTTGCTGCTTTTGTCCTCCGTGTCACGATTTAGCCTTTTTAAGCTAAGCCAATCCATTCAGTTATTGTCATATTATTTACGCAAATCGGCATCTCTTTACAGCTCCATGTCCGATTAGATTTGACAATTGTTAATTTATTAGCATGGTGTTATGCACTGGTTGATCCCCAACTCCACTGCCAACGTGCACTTAATTGCAGAAAATAATTCCCATATATTTGGACTATTTCGTCGGTTGGTTCGAATCCCACTCTCCCCCCCCCCAAACCCCCCCTCCCAAACCCATCCCCCCGGCTACGGGATTGCCAACATGGAATACAATAAAACTGTTCTCAAATGATCACAGGGACCGTGCTTTAGAACCACGGCAGTCTTGCTTTTATGGTGAATGAAAAAGTAGAAACATTGAAGATTGGATAAAGAGCTCTGTTTATTAAACCAACATTGAAGCGTGCTCTGGTAAACTTTGCCACAAGCTCTTACAAACGCATTTTAATTTAATCACCTGCTTTACTGTGCATCAAATTGTCACGGAATGCAGTTGACCACATTCTAACCTCAAGCTGAGTATCGGTGAGGTGGAAAAAGAGGCCCTTGTTGTCTCCATACGTATAAATACTTAAATTAAGCTTATTTTTCGTTGGTCAATGCATGTTTAATTCTCGTCTTATTGTAGTACATATAACATCGAGGGGTAGAGATGACCATATCCGTGTGTTGGTTATGCGTAAACACAATACTTTGTATGTAGACCGTTTCTTATTTATAAAATACACTATTACGTCTGGCAATCAATATGTTCTCTGTGCAATTAATTAACTGATTAATTAACTAATTAAAATCACTGATAATATGAACGATGACAATGATTGTAACGCTCCTAACACTCATGTACTCCTAACAATATTAAATGTAATACCTGCAAAATAAATAAAACCTCCACTGCAGCAGAATTGAAAGTGTAATTTTAATTTTAAAAATTTATCAAAATGATACGCTTATACCCCACATTTGATAAAAAACAAATGATTTAAGGTGCACCCCCAGTAAACCACCCTACTTTGGTGGAGATCTTGGATTTTGTGAAAATAAGTTCATTGTTTTAGAGTTTTGAGATTTACAGTACAATGTAGCTTCATAATATGGATAAAAAAGATAAAAAAGAAATATGTGTTCTTGAAAGGGGTTTGTAGTGTGCACTGTCCACATACAAACACTGAAAGACCGTCTAATTTAATACAAATGAAAAATAATATAGGCGACCCCGAGAAAGGAATCGAATATTATCAGCTTGTGCAATACACTGGGTGTTAGTTAATTGTAATGGAAACGACTTTCAAATGATATGAAAGAACTGTACGAATGCAATTGATGATAATAACCTGGCACGTTGTCAGTCAATAAATAAAATGAAGACACCATGATAAGAAATCAGTTTCTACCAAATTTTGGACATCATACTTGAGTTTGTTCCATTCTTTTAAATCAGCTTAGATCAAGGAGATACCATGGATTGACAGATAACCAATGTAAAAAAAATCCTGCATGAATCACATGAGAAACATTAGCCCTCTGTACAGGATTCTAACCGACCCTGCCACTGCCACGATTTTCCATCCCCTACACACTTCAAAGCTTGTTTACTGTGTGTAACTCCTTGCTCTATATGGTTGCAGCATGTAAGTGGAAAAAAGAAACTTCAACGCAATTCATACATCTCAGCTCGTCTCCCTAATAGGAATTCTTTAGGGGATCACATGGCACCGATTTTAAAAGAACTTCGCTGGATGCCTGTAAATGCACGGATTTTATTCAAACTTTCAGCATACGCTCATGTGGCTTTTTATGGACTTGCACCAGATTATCTATGTGAAGTTGTATCTCATTACACACCAAATCGCACGTTAAGATCTAAGGACCAACTGCTATTAAATCTCAATGCGCAGTCTTAAAACATTTGGAGAAAAAATCTTTTGAATTTGCAGCTCCGTGTGAAGGGAATCAGTTACTACCAGAACGAAGGAATATACGCACAGAAACTGACTATAAAAAGCACTAAGAATTTATATTTTAAAAAAAGTTTTATGATTGAACATTTTATACTTTACAGAAACTTATAATTGGACATTTTTCTCTTTACTTTTCATACCATTACTCTCTAATAAAAATGAATCCTTTTAACCTTGTATTTCATTTGGTAAGTCTACAGAAGATATTTTTATGGATTTTAGACTCTAAATAATTAATTATATAATATATTAAATGTTTCAGCTTACGAACAAATGTGGGAGACCTCGATGTATAAGAACATAACAACTGCAAGTGTCTGATAGAATGTTGCCTGACCCGTGTTTAGTTTTGTACTGGGATCCAATTAACAATAAAAATTCTTATAGCCACAAGTTGTTTTGTGGGTTGTAGACGTGGTTTGCAATTCATTGCATGATTTTTTCCTTTATAAAACTTTCCTTTCAATCTGCTCACTCATCTTGTAACTGATGCGATAATTTTAGTCGGTTGGCTGCTCTTCACTCGACAAGACTGATGTCAGCGCCTAAACCTCATTGTACCATCCTTCTGCTTTTAATTACAAGGCAAAGAGCATTATCAAAATACCCTCGACGAATAGTTTTTATTTGTCCGAAATTATACATGTGGACTTCAACGTGTTTGAGGCCGGAGAGGATCGACCGATTAAACACTTTGTAGATAACACGTGCTCAACATGTGCTTTAGTTCTAACTTGTTTTTCGTCATGTCAACACCGTTTTGCATGTAAGTTATTTCCCGGTTGACGGCCCGTGTTGGAGAAAAGTCGACCTTTCTTCGCTGGCGCGTTGTCAGCGAGACGGTGAATGTTTAAAAATCAGTGGTTATATTAATAATGCAACAAGAGTGCCTCTTAAAGGTAATCTAGTAACAATTGTTTGATTCCAACCCAACTATTATACATGATTAATGTAACCAAATGTTCACAAGCACAACATAGCTCTGTTTTGCTTAAAAGTAAATAAGACTTATGTCATATGACTGAAAATTGTTATTTATCAGAATGGAGAAGAAGTAATGTGATACAAAATTTCAATAAGGCAGCAAGGCTGTCAAATGGACATCCGTAAAAAAGTCAGAACTAAAAAAAAAATACAAATTGCTACAGTCGATGGCTTCACTGATCGGTCTACACCACCATAGATTTGAATAGACTTTATAGCAATGATAGCTTTAAAACTGGTCGTGAGCATACCAACAAATCAAGTATATTAAAAAAAGACTTGTCTTTAAATTAGTCCAGCTAATTAATATGAAAAACGATAAGATATCTATAAAAAAAATAGAGCTTCAAAAAAAAAAAAAAAAAAAAAAAAAAAAAAACATAGCTTTGGTTTGAGAGTTAAATCTGTATTTTATTCCCATAACTTATTCCTGCAAGTTTTGCAAAAATATTTTGTTTGTGGTTAATAAAGGTTACTGTGCATCATCATGGAAAAAATGTGCAGGTTGCTGTTATGTCATCAATTCGAACATTTAACAAATTCTCCCGGATGTATTTTTGTTGCAGCAGCATTATCACATAACATGTTATTGTTAATTTTCACAATATCTAAGCGGAAAAGGGAAATTTCCCAACTTATCGAACGCAGTTTGGGCTCTTTAGAATAAAGTGCACCAGTTAATCTTCCTACAGCTTTCCCATAGACTTTATTTTACCAAAAGGCTTTTTATAATTTTTTTCGCAACTTTCACCGACCACTGACTCCCCACTACTCGAAGCCATTTAGAGTCAAGAAATCACATTGCGACAAGATATTATTGTTTTCGTGTTCACGCAGAAGTGCAAGATTTAGGGTGTAGTCAGGAATGTAAAAAATTCATAGGAAATCAAAGGTGAAACATGGAACGTATTGGGTTGTAATAACCTTGACGAATTATCGGGTTCCGAAACACAAACACTGGACATCAGTCCCAAACACGTGACGATGTTCTTACACAACGGTTGTGACATCATATCTTAGGTAAGACTTGATTTTGTGACCATAAGAACATATCTGTACAACTAGGAAAAAAGAGCTAAAAACAACCAGCCAAGTGAAAATTATTTGGTAAGTATAAATACTCAGGATAAATAAGGAAAGCTTTATTTTCTCTCATCACACCAGACTGGTGACAAGAAAAGTGCAGGAAATGCCGGAAGAAATAGTGAGTCATTTCCTTTTTTTATGGTAAAATATACATTTATCCTAAAAGAGCATTAAAGAGATGTGATTTAGATTAGTTTTATTCTTTGGCTGTCTGTATATTTTGAAAATATTCTTTACAAAAGCATTTCAAAATATATGTGTCATCATTTTGATAACAATTATTACAATGTTTCAACGCCTTGCGCATTTAAAAGCAACAATTTTTTGAGGAATTAAAGGCTTAACTTTGGAAAACTTCAGACAATAACACTTCATGTTTCTTCATTGAGGGCGTTGAACTTCCAACCATTTACTCATAAAAAAGAATAAAATGCCGTTGATATAAAACTAAAGTAGCGTCAATCGTCATTAAATTTACATGCTGACAGTAAGCAAATATAAATCAATATTGTTACCTGATGTTTACTAACATGTCAGCCTATATTTTTATTGATAACCGAACGTAATGGGGCTGTCAAACTTAGAGGCACGTATGATTTGAAATCGATTATACGCATAACTTAGAGCGTATGAAATCACCATTTTTCAAAAAAGCAGGGTACAAATACCGTATTGATATATTGCGTATTTACACTGTAATTAATTGTGTTTGAATATCGTACATGTATGAGACACTACATGAAAGTGGCAGCTATCTTGAGGGTCATTTGTTGACTACATTTTCTCAATTCCGAACTATTCGCAATTCGGAGGTTGTGCGCTCTTGACAATCTCCGGCATATACGTAACATACCGTTCGGGTATTTCAGAAGATTAACTAATTTTACGTTTGTGCCATGTGTGAATTTGCGGGTTGAGTGGTTAATTTGGCGTTTGTGATCAGATAATCCGAGGTTCGAACAACAATTTCATTTTAAAGGCCTGTCATCATTTCCATCGTACTCAAAGCACTGACGATTACTGTGGTGTCATGGATTGGGGTTGCCTTTTATTATTATTTTTTTACTTGCCCACTTTTACGTTTTTATCCATTTAATATTCTCGCATTTGTTCTTACGCTCTGTACGAATAAATCCCCCTCTGTTCCTAATTTGCATATTGCTTATTTGCAGAGATTGTGAACAAAACGTATATCATTTTTCTTTAATGTCTTCACTTTTTATCCTTTCATTTTTCCAAAGGGAATGATTTAGAATGATTTGCTCATGGGTGTACTGGCAGAAAAAACGCTCAGTCATGTAAGTAGTCCTTCTTGACCCGTCAGCGGCTTTTAAACCATCAATTGTTTCTCACTTTCCCAAAGGAAAACATCGGGATCAAAAGCAAACCCCTTGAACTTCCCTATTTTCCGGTCTGTCAGAACTAGTTCATGGTGTCCCCCAAGGAAGTGTACTGGGTCCTGTCCAGTTTTGTATCTACAAACAACCCCCTCGTGAAATCACAAGCTTCCAAGGAATTAACTTTCACACATTCGCTGACGATACTCAGCTCTATAATCCCTGTAACATCAGGAATCCTGAAATTTCCTTTATCAAAACGAAAAGCTGTATTTCCTAGATGGGTAAGGACAAACTAATGATAAATGGCAGTAAAACTGAATAAGTGGTCATCACACAGCCTCATAAACAAACACACTGCAGCAACCCTTCGCATTGATATCAAGATAGGTGACAGTGTGGTCAATACTTCTTCTCATGCGAGAAATCTTGTGCATACGTGAGCACCTCTCTGTCTGTGGACAAATAAATATCACAAATGTCTAAATCATGCATGTTTCACATCAGAAACGTAGCTTCGTTGAGAAACCACCTAAGTGACTCCTCTACGGCTCGACTAGATTACTGCAATTCTCTTCTTTGTGGGTGTCCAAAAAAAAGTCTGCAGCGTACAAAATATCTCTGGTCGAGTTCTTACCCGCACACCTGGCGACAGGCACATTACCCCTATATTCACAAACAACCTCACTAACTGGCTACCTATTAGAGCACGGTTTCTTATTTTAAACTTTAAGTTTATGCTCACGCCCTTTTTACACTTGGCCCACCATATTTATGAGATCTTGTATGAATTTACTAACTCCTACCCCTGCCAGTCACGCTCTTCAGACCATTAACTCTTAAAACCGTGTAAAGCTATAATAATTGTCTCAAATGGTGACAATTCTTTTAAAGTCGCTGCATCTAGGGAATGAAATTTACTTACATTTTTTCTACGCACATGATAGGATAGACTGTCCTGCTACTTTTAAAGAGAACTCAAGTTTTTTGTAAACGACTTTTTGAAGGAAGTGATGAAGTTACATTTTCAGTTTCTACTAAATTTGTTTTTATCAATTTTTTCTGTTTTAATATTTTTTCTTTTCTTTTACCACCCTATTTAATCATTTATTCACATTGCATTGTAAAGTCTACCGATCAAACTTGGATTTTAGCCTTGTAATGTATATTATTATTATTATCATCATTATTATCATTATCGTTATTATTATTATTATTATTATTTCCGTTAAGGCTGAGCCCTGCGTAGAAATGGGTCGCTTGGACTCAAAGATAGATTCCTTGGAAGACAGCAAGCGACGAACCTGGGGAGGCAAGTTGGAATTCATCATTACATGTGTCGGCTATGCTGTTGGCCTGGGATCAGTATGGCGCTTTCCGTATCTGTGTTACAGGAACGGTGGAGGTAAGTTCCATCGGGGCAAAAATCTCAACTACCGCAATTTGCACAACATTTGTATAAAAACCAGGCTCCAAACGTATTCGACGAAGTAACTGTCTTTTGCTCGACTTTTGTTAACCAGTCTATGATTGAAGTGACTTGCTTATGAAATATACTGTTGCTTAATAACAAATCATTTGCTTTCAGGCGCGTTTTTGATACCATATTGCGTCAGTTTGGCCTTGGTTGGCCTTCCGTTATTCTTTATGGAGCTATGTTTCGGCCAGTTTGCCAGTCTTGGCCCTATCACTATTTGGAAAATTAGTCCATTGTTCAAAGGTAAGATTCATTTCCTCATTGATATATCTATTTCTTAAAGGTAAGCTGTTTGTATACCTTAAAGAGACAATTAGGAGTTTATTTCCATACTTAAATTTCCACTTCTTATGCCTTAGGTATTGGCTATGGGATGATGATGATTTCTTTGTTCATTGCACTTTACTACAACGTTATAATTGCCTACATCCTTCACTACCTCTTCGCCTCAATGACTGCTAATTTGCCGTGGTCTGCTTGTGGGAATACGTGGAATACTGATGCATGTTTAGTAGGTAAGCGAATATATACTGTATCGTGTCCGTTATGATATAACCCAGCGAACATAGAACGTTAACGATAACGTTACCATATCGTTTATATAATCAAAATACGTTATGGTATCGGTAACATTATGGTGAGGTTATAAAACGTTCTGTGTTTTCTGGGAATAATAATAATAATTATAGATAAAAAATAGTTAAGACAATATTTTTGCATCCATTAAAAAGAACTTCAGAGTTTTTCACTTTATAATGAGTCCCACTGTTTAAGTTTTAAAATGATTTCTATTTCATTTAATTAAAAAGAGCGGTATAAATGCATATTTGTTTATTATTTGTTTCAAAGTTGGCGAAGGTACTCGTAGGCTAACAAACACCACCAACTTTACCAGTAGAACAATGGTTCTGAATAAAACCGAAGTCATCTCCGCTTCACCAAGTGAGGAGTATTTCTAGTAAGATAATCAAACCATGAAGATTGATGACTGCTTTTCAAAAGTCTGCCTCTTGCTGCTTCTGGCACAAGAGAAGTTTTTCAACTAAAACATTCATTCACATATTTCGAAACACAGTCAACTTAAAAATTAGTTTATTAATGTGATTAAGTTATTAATTAACTGCAGATCGTTTGACTGCATAAATCGACGCTATCGTCTATGCGTTATTACCTCCGACAAATGAGGAGGTAATTTTTTTGTAACCGTTTGTTTGCAACTTCAAAATCTTTCAATTTCGAAGTATGTTGGTCAGTGGGTTAAATTAGTTTTTAATTTTTTATAAATTATTTAATTATGTACAGATTCTGAATGCTTTACTGGTTTTATATTTGTAGCCGTAAAGTCCTGGAAATGACGGATGGGATAGAGAATTTAGGGGGTCTCAAATGGGACCTTTCCCTGTGTCTTCTGCTGGCCTGGCTGATTGTGTTCCTGGTCTTGATTAAGGGAATAAAGTCCCTGGGAAAGGTGAGCAAAATGACCTCGTGCACATAAGCTAATATTATGTAGTAGACATGTGCTAACCTTGGGTATTTCTACTACGGTAGTAACCAGGCCTACCCAACTACCAGACTCGGCACCGAATGATCCTGAATTCACCGGTAAATCGGACCACACTACCCGTTTTCAAGGTGTGTATCAGTACGCATTTCACAGTATCAGACGCGACACCGCTCTTGCCTAGTACGCGATGTGATAGTGACGATTCTCAGCGGGGTTGAAAAGCATTGCATCACCACTCAAAATTTGTTAAGGGTATGATACTGTGTAATGCCATCTGACACACACCTTGAAAACGGGTAGTGTGGTCTGATCTACCGGTGAATTCAGGATCATTCGGTGCCGAGTCTGGTAGTTGGGTAGGCCTGGTAACCAACAGCTGTGCATGAAAGTGCATGTACACAACATTGGTCAAACAGGTTGTACATGTCTCATCTCCAATTCCATGTGCTTATATTTACATTGTAGTAAACAAAAGCTACGCAGTAGATACATACTACTAGACACGTGGCCTTTGACGAGCACAAGCAAACGCTGACTGTGTGTAAATTTGGCGACATTGCATGGTAGTCTTTTCAATTCAATAATCATTTCTTTACCTATGGAGAAAGCACAGTGTAACATCTGATTTGCAGGGGTGCATGTTATAAATTTGGATAAATGGTAAAAAAAAATATGGATATCCTCACCGTTATTTTGTATATTCTGCACCATTGATCATGTTAGAAATGGTATCTTGAATAAAAAGCACTGTTTATAACAATTAACACCCGTGAGATAATCATTTGTAAATAAAAGCACATGGAATGGGAGGTGGGAATACCTTTTTGACCAGTGTTATATATTTATCCCTCCTAAGTTCGGTCATGCAGGATAAGGAGAACTCTATTTTTCTGGTGGACATTTTTGTCTAATGTAAATCTCTCACATATTCATTTTGTGCAAAAAAATACGATTCAGATATCTATTCAGTCTAATAATAATAATTATTATTATTTAATGGGTGCTTAATCTTGAAAGCAATTATATTTTCTTTATGGTTGAAAGACTTTTTATTTAACTCTTCATTATGTTCACATTTTAAAGCTTAATAGTAAATTTTCTCTCAGTTTGTTTCCCGTGGTGCAGCAGCGGGTCCTAGAATTTATTTTTCACA
Source organism: Lingula anatina (assembly GCF_001039355.2). Next base: position 524,535 of record NW_019774602.1, read on the forward strand.
TATCGTATTGTACATAAATAATTCACATGGGGTGTTTTTATTTTTGTCAGTGTATTTTCAGTATTATTCTTCCAAGACAGATTAAAATGCGTTTAAGTGAGATGGCTTCACATTTTTTAAGTTACCGAAACAAAAATACACTTAATATATTTTTGTGTTATTCCTTCAAAACAAATGAACGCAGGTACATTTTAAAGTCAGACCGTTCACGTTTTTTAAGTAACCAAAAACAAAGATACACTTAATATATTTATATTTTACAGGCTGTTTATTTTACTGCCCTTTTCCCTCATGTCATCTTGGCCATTCTCCTTGTACGTGGTGTTTTACTGGAAGGATCCGCAGAAGGCATTAAGTATTATCTGACGCCTGATTTTAATCGGCTTCTAGACTCTGAGGTAATTCTGTGTTCACTTCTTTTATTATTAAAAAAATTTTGAAAGTCAAACTTAAATATGTATGTACATGTCTTGGTTAAGAATATTACTTAATATTGCGAGAATTTTAATACTACACAATCTGGTTGAAAAATTATTGTATTTAATTTTATAATTTAAAACATCTGAAGAATCCTCTACACAATTTCAAGAATGATTCATCACGGGCCGGATGTAAAGCTTTGGTAGCTTTAATGACTTTTCTGCAATTCGATTAAATGATTGCCTTAGTTTCTACCGTTTTCAAATGTCAGGTGTGGAGTGACGCAGTCGTTCAGAATTTTTACTCGCTCAGCGTATCTTTGGGAGGCCTGATAGCGATGTCAAGCTACAACAAATTCCACAACAACTGCTTCAGGTAAACTGAGCTGTTTTACTGAACTCCATTTACTTGTGGGTGTTTTTTTAACATATGTTTTATGTAGACATAGGGGCGAAAGTTAGTTTAGTTTAGAATAATTATACTGTATGTTTGTGTTATGAAAAAGGTAAATGATCCACATTTAACTTGGACAAGTTACGTTTTGCTTAATCACAAATTTGTTAAGACAGCATTTTGTTAGTAATGAAGCAATAACTGTTCATGAAGTGGTAGACGTATCGCAAGCGCAAAAGCAGTATATATATTGGGTTCTTTTAACTTTATCTGTAAGATCTAGCAATGATTAAAACAATACAAATACATGCCATATTTATTCCTAGGGACGCGCTAATTTGTTCCCTTATGAACTTCGGGACTAGCGTTTATGCTGGATTGGTCATCTTCTCTGTACTTGGCTACATGGCGCATATATCTGGGAAAGATGTGGCTGATGTTGCTAGTCAAGGTAAATATATGCCATGTTCCGGTTTTCATTTCAGCAGGCTGCATAGTTTTTACTCAAATACGACACAAAAAGATGCATGCACACGCGCGCGCAAAAATTGATAAAATAAAATTCTTATAAAAGTGATGAATGTCACCATGTTGTTGGCGTTAATGTCAAAGTAAGGTCAAACCCTTTTTAGATTAGAAAAAACGTAAATTTTGCCATTCTGCGCCATGCAATGTGCTCACATAACACAGAGCTTTGGTTATTTCAGGCCCTGGTCTTGCCTTCATCGTGTATCCAGAGGCCATATCCCAGATGCCGTTACCGACTCTGTGGGCCATTCTGTTCTTCTCCATGATGCTGTTACTAGGATTCAGCGCACAGTTTTCCATGGCTGAGACCGTTTTGAGCAGTATAATGGACGAATATCCGCATATTCTACGTGTTAGTAAATGGAGGGAAACCATCATGCGGGGCGTCGTGTGCGGAGTGTGTTTTCTGCTCGGCCTGCCGATGTGTGCAAGGGTAGGGTCCCTTCAAATCATATAGATGTTCTTAAAATTCCAAAATGATGATATTTATCTGTTTTTGTAATCTGAATATAATGTGTGGTAGGCCTACCAACAATAATTGTCATTTAAACGTAAATATTCTTCGCGTTACTTCACATTGTTAATGGATAAAGTGGGCGAATAGTTGGCGCAACACCGCATTATCCGTATGCATTTTTCATAGCAATATCAACTGTATCTCTTTTAAACCTGTGTTCACAGACGCGTATCCTTGACCATTTGTTTTACCTGGCCCTTTGCGATGGAATTCCACCTTCTCCCATGAAGAGCCTCATTGTGTTATATCCTGTTTCGTTTAATAGCTACATGTATCTTAGCTCAAATAATTAAACCTAAAAAATTTAACGCCACATTTACTTTTAATCACACGTGGTTTCAGGGTGGCCACTATCTATTAGACCTAATGGATCACAGTGTTGGAGGGTTTCCGTTGCTGTTTGTTAGTTTATTTGAATGCGCAATACTGCAGTGGGTGTATGGTAAGTGAGGGGTAATTTGATCTTTTCTTACTCGATTATCTACTCATATACTTGTTTAAATCAGATTACGAAGCGTAAGAAATACATTTTCCAAACGCTGATTAAACGTTAGGCATACGCTAAATACGCTTATCCATCGTTACAGAATCGTTCAATACGTTACTCGTTCGCGACCATTACGTTACTTATGCACTACGCAAAGGCAAGCTTTTATCAGTCACCGTATGAGAAAACGTACCTGAACGTAACATAAACGCCATTCTACCTTATGTCTATCGTATCTGTAGCGTATGGATGACGTATGGGTAGCGTACAACTCTGACGTTCGAATACGCAAAAAGTTTCGAACATTCTCAAAAAATTCCCTCTACGAAAGTGAACGTACACCAACTTTTACCCGCATACGCAAAACGTATAGGGTGATTTCATAAGCTCAAAGTTTTGAGTAAAATCAAATACTTATACTCACCTTTTTACGCTAGATGAGACAGAACCTTTACTACGTAACGACAGTGCGTGCCTCAGCTAATTGTTTTATCTAATATAGATCATATATTATCAGATTTGCATTAAAGAAACACATCTAGGGATACCTGTACATATTGGGAGGAATTGCCATTAAACCCATAAGCGAATGTGGAAGCTTATGGCATATATTTAATTTCGTTTCATCGCGACTTAATTGTTTTTTGTTTCACTCTAGGATGGTCCAGGTTTTCTGAGGACGTGAAAATAATGCTTGGCAAGAAGCCTGGTATCTACTTTCGGATCACTTGGTGCTGTTTATCGCCACTTCTTATGTTGGTAAGTGAACAATGAAAGTGAAAGCTTGGCCGTTAGAATTTATGTATAGTCAGAATTTTTTCATATTTCGAATATTGGAAAGATGTGAGCCAGAATTGAATTTTAATCTTTCTTTCCACGTCGGAAGTTTGTCTTACCTATAATTACAAGTGCATTCTATTGCAGGCTGTCATAGTATTCAAATTCATTCAGCTGAAGCCATACATGTATCATGGCTATACATTCCCTGTATGGGCTCAGGCCATAGGATGGGTAATTGCCTTGACCCCCGTCGTCCTCATCCCTGCCTGGTTCCTGGGAAGATACTGCTACGATGGCGGCTTCCAGGTTGGTAGCGATTGACAGTAAAATAACAATTCCTTGTTTGCAACTTAGGTTCTACTACTAATATTAACTTTAAATAGGAGAATTAAGTTTGTTTAAACAAGGGGAACGGAAGAGCGTCGGAACCTATATTCCGTCTTACATTTTTTCAGTCACGTGCAAGCTCCTTACAGGCGTAATCAGTTGTTTATAATGTGCACTGTCTATTTTAGGTGAATTACTTGTAGTATATTTGGAAGTAAAGTTTTGACTTATGCCCGACCAAATATTGAAACGCATATCTTGATCAAATTACTTCCATACAGTAATAGATTGTTACGCCATAGTTATACATATATGATTTTTAGACCTTAAAGAGAGCTGGTTCACCGCAAGCTGACTGGGGACCTGCACGTGCAGAAGACCGCGCCGGGACAATCTACGACACGGATTCCAAGGCAAAAACTTTCCATGTCAACGGTACATCCAACCCCGCCTTTGATCAATACTCATACGAGTAGATGTAAAGAAAAACTGGAATGAACATACACTGTATGCTTCACTGTAGATGTGAACATGAAGAGGGGTTTTTATATTATTATTAAACAGCGAATATACTTGATTTTCAAACGGGAACTTGCAACAGAATTAACCTGTGTGAAAATTATGTTAGCATAGCACAGCAACGCTCACGACCGTTTCCTTTGCTCTGTTGAGTAAACACAGAGTTGAAACCAGGCGTTATTCCGATACACCACTGAAGGAGCGTATATATATGCACATATTGTGTCTTGAATTAAGTTTAAAACGAGAAACATTGTTTTTACTTATTATTAACTTGATTTATACTTTTCTCATATAAAACAAGTAAACTTTATTATGTGAAGAAGTATCTACAAAATAGAGCAGAGAAATTAAAAATGTTTTAGATTTAATCTTTATGCTTTTATCCGGTTCATTTACACATTGACGTATTAAAAAACTTTAATATATTTTAACTCTCTATATTCAGGTTTTAGTCCCTCAAGAGTCATACAATGTAATTTTTTAAGAGACTAAAACCTGAACAGGGAAGGGTGGTTTTTGTATATGAAACGTGAGACGTTAATAAATCATCATCATCATCATTATTATTATTATTATTATTATTATTATTATTATTATTATTATTATTATTATTATTATTATACAACTTCAAGTTGGGAAAATACATCTGACAGGTCGCCAACCCTGGGTTGAAACTACTAGTTTTCATATGTCAAAGAAATGTAATGTAATGTAATTTTTCGGGATAATATTGTGATAAAACAATATTCTAAATTCATGAATAGCGTAACTAACAAAGATCGCCTGCTATAAAAATCGAAAGATTTTGCCAGATATTTTTCTAGCATCTTTCTGTAGCATCCATTAAATCGTGCATACTTGAAGATATAAAAACATCGAAAGATTTTGACAGGTGAGATATCGGTCACATCAGTGATTTAATCAGTGGCCGACTACCAGCAGTAATTATGGGCCAATAATTTAACACTGGCAGATCCCAGGGATACATTTGATATCGAGCAGATCAAACGCACTCTCCCGTGTATGTCTGGGTGACAGTGGTAAGTCTTGCGAGAAATCTCCCCCAAACCCCCCCCCCCTCCCCCCCNGCGAAAATCCCCCCCTCCCCCCGTCAACTTCATATTTATTCTAATACTGACTGTCTGTGTCACTTTCATACGCCCTAACTCCCTGGACTCCAGTGAATAGCGTACCTTTGGGTATGATATGGTATGGGGAAATTTCGAGTTCGTCAGGTGTGTCTTCAATCCCGAATATCGAATAATTAAAATGTGCTCAAGTCATTTGACTGCATGATTTTATACTTAAAGGGATATTCTTTATTAAAGGCTTTAAAGAATAGAAAAGACATGAAAATTATATAAACCCCACATGCAGGAGAAGCCAATGGGTATTGGCTGCTATCTGGAGCTTGGAAATCCATCTACTAGGTAGATAGCCTAATGACAGCATACTGTAGTTTGATAGCTTAATATGCTGGCTCCCACCCCTGTGAAACGGCATGGGCAACATTTACGTCACCCGACAACGTGATCTAGATCTGTACATGTATTATTATTTATTTATTTATTTATTTATTTTTATTTATTTTTTATTTATCTATTTATTTATTTTTTGTGGTGGAGTTTTTTGTGGTGACTTTATATCGCACCTTTTTTTCTAACAATCGATTGTTTTATACATGTAGGGTGGTTATCAATTTCAACATATCTCTATCTGTACACATTGAGTGCTGGTTCTCCGAAATTCGAGAACTAGATTTCACCCTTTCTAATTTCTTTTAAAGATGCATAAGAAATCTTTTTTTTTTTTGCTACAAAAGTCGACCAAATGTCACCACGTAGTTTCAAATATTTAGAGAAATACCAAAAGACATCGTTTCATATTACCCGAAAAATGATATTTGAACGGATTTTTCTGCTTGCTCTCTCTGCTGTATATATAGGCCTAAATGGGCCGCCAAACATTAGTGAGGACATTCATGACACTTTTTAAGCAAGAGTTAAGTCGATTTTTAAGGATATAAGTAGCTTAAAATTTAAAGGTGCTGTTTACAGCTCATTTATGGCTGATCGAGTGATTAATTCGGTTTATTCCTTAGCAAGTCGACTTTATTNATGTAGGGTGGTTATCAATTTCAACTTATCTCTATCTGTACACATTGAGTGCTGGTTCTCCGAAATTCGAGAACTAGATTTCACCCTTTCTAATTTCTTTTAAAGATGCATAAGAAATCTTTTTTTTTTTTGCTACAAAAGTCGACCAAATGTCACCACGTAGTTTCAAATATTTAGAGAAATACCAAAAGACATCGTTTCATATTACCCGAAAAATGATATTTGAACGGATTTTTCTGCTTGCTCTCTCTGCTGTATATATAGGCCTAAATGGGCCGCCAAACATTAGTGAGGACATTCATGACACTTTTTAAGCAAGAGTTAAGTCGATTTTTAAGGATATAAGTAGCTTAAAATTTAAAGGTGCTGTTTACAGCTCATTTATGGCTGATCGAGTGATTAATTCGGTTTATTCCTTAGCAAGTCGACTTTATTTGAATCGTATAAGAAACTAATAGAAGTGATTTCTGGGGGTCACTGGGAAACCATGCCCCACCATCGCTCGGTTTAATATGTACCTTTAAATTGTGCCTAAGTTGTGATGAGAATACGTGAAGGGAGCTAGGCTGGTCGGTCACTTTTAGCTTGATGTACTCGTGAGCTTAGACGTTGTGTACGAAGACACGGATTTCTCAACGGTATAGTAAGACAAGCATTGTCTCTCTTGATACAAATGAACTATGGGTAGTAAAAATACGGGACACAGTGTATGCAAGTGTGTTTCATATCTTGAAGATAACTGTCAATTTTTTTTTTAAATATGTCGCTACAAAAATAAAAGTTTGGAGCAGCCAAACGTCAATTGATGGTTATGACGTTTTTTGTTTTTTTTTTAATTGTGGTTTATGATTTCAGTAAATGTGTGTTTGATCGTAATCTTCCCGTAGCTTTTGCAATAGCACCAGAGGGTATCTTCAATTTGAGCTTGCGCATTTCGTTTCGACCTCAGTCTCAAAGCAGACAGCGGCTGCTCGACGCATTCACAAGGGCTTTCAAGTAACAGAAAAAAATTCAAGATTATCGCAAGTAAGTGATCATGTCATTGTTATACTTGGTTATATACTAGTTCATAGACTCCACAGTTTTACTGACAGCAATTATGATTCTAGAACTTTTCCTGATTTTGGTTTCGACAGTATTTTTTGACGGAGCTCCAATTACGTGTGAGATAATACACTGTCACCCGTGCGATATATGCCACAACACCTCGAGCGTCAGCGAGAGGTGTTCATGGCATATATCGAGAGAGGGTGACAGTGTATTATTTGACATACATACCGAGAAAAAATATGGCCATTTCACCCTAAAACACCCCTAAAACCGAATAAAGTGACCCTATATCACGCTCTAGAGATGTTATATGGAATAAACTCGTCTACGTGCACTGGTCACCTCCCGCCAAATTCTTATGTAATGTCTGAGCAATTTTGTCAGTTTTGCTAAATACTTGTTATGGAAGTTCAACTCGCTTGAACAGTATTTAATCAACCGTCGACACTGACCATGCGCGTCTCAGTTGAGCCACACCTAGCTGGGACTGCTGCGGAAAGAAGGTCCCAAGGCAAATCCACTTCTTTTAAGTGACATTTCTGGTAAACCAGGAGCGTCGGACCAGAATATAATCAAATTAATTTTTCACAAGTGCAAAGTAGAGAGAAATTCACGTTTTTGTGATATTTCTGACAACGAGGCAGTTTTGTAATATAATCAAAGTCAGACGGATGTTTATTACAAGTCCACAGGAGTAATAATTCTACGTTTTAAATGGTGACATTTTTTACTACGAGACGGTGTCGAAATATAAATGTGATTTTTAAGAGTGTGAGAGATTTTAAATTTGTCTATGTATATAACGCAAGCAAAGTCGCTATCCTCTTGATGCCAAAAGGTTACATGTCAGGGTCGGATCCAGAGATATTTTCTGAGAGTCTGCCAAATTATCTTTGTTGATCCATCCTCCATTTTTGACCTTCTTCCGACAGAAAAAAATAGATACCCGTCAATGTAAACTTGAAAATCTGCCCGTCTTCCGGAAGACCCAGAAGACGGCCTAAATCCGCCCCTGAAAAGTTACGGAAGATAAACAAAATGAAAAAAGATTTTTGAATTGAACTCTTGAATACCCCACCATCCAAGAAGGCCCGTGGGTACACAAAGAAATGCTTCCTTAATCATCAAAGTGGCGATACTGTGCGACAGAGCTACATTAGTATGCTTAACTTCAACTGCTTGAGATGTTAACTAACTTTATAGTGTAAATTTATTGGGTAAGGTCTATCTGTATCTATCCAAAAAGTCATTGCCAACGTCTTTCAGTTCTGTGGCATGTTTTAAGTAAAGGAATTACCATTGAAAAGGATGTATACATTGTATACAACGATATTAGCGCGTGAATGTCTTAATCATGTGCTAATACATTTCTAAAATGAAATCGTATTTCTGATTGTGTGTTAATTTACTTTATATTGCAAATTTATTGGGTAAGGTCTACCTACATCTATAACATTAAATAACTTTTCTGTAACTGTATTACATCTACATGCGTTTCTGCACGTCCACATATTTGGCCAAGAGTTAACCGTGGGACCTTTACGTTTGGTTAATTTTACTGTGAGAATGAGATCGTCAGAATGTAGCATGAGAAGAAATTGAATGTAAGAAACTTGCCTGATTTTTTATTGAACTCTTGACCACTCCGGCGTGTAAGAAGACCCGTGGGTACAAATAAAACGTGTCCTTGATTATTGAAGTGGCGATAATGAGTAGGCCTATGTTTGACTTCATTTGCTCCTGCTGTTAACGTACTATAGTACATGTACGTTATGTTGTAAATTAATTGGGTAAGGGATATGTATTTCTATCTAAATTAAACATTATCGACGTTTTTCAGTTCTGCACAATCTACATAAAAGCCAAACAAACCAAGGTTCAGCTTTTAGTCAAATCCTACTGGGTCCTAATATGTAGTGGCAAACATTAAAACCCCAGGGAAACATGTGAAGAATACTAAATTTTAGAGCGACTTTTTTCAATATAGATGTTCATATATCTAAGCCAATATACCGATATTTTTGACGCCATCCCTGTTGAATATGCACAGCACTTATCCATGGAACATCGTTGCAGTATACAAAAATCATATTTCATTCATCCATACATTACAGATACATACAAGGTTTAATCATGTGATACTAAAAACATGGCTCATCCCCATCCCATACCCATGGCCAGTAAGTAATTTATTAAATTTCAATTAGTCTTTCAATGTTTGACATGCAATATTGGTTATATACATGTATCTAGCAAAGGATTTCGTCCGCTGTTTTATTCATATCAATAGTTAAACAAGTTAATTTTTGCATTCCGATAATTCAATGTCCATCACGCCGCTTTCAGCGCGAAAGCTCGATCAGCTGCTTGCACACCTCAGGTAGAAGTGACAATCAAGCCGTTAGCCCATAAAATTCCTTTTTTAATTAAAAAAATTGTTTTATCTCTCAAACCTTTCGTAATCTGAACCAAAATTTGGTCTAGATACTGTGAATTTCTCAAGTCGGGTCAGCTAGGAGGGTTGTTGTCATTTAAATTTTAAGTGAGGAAGCAATTGTAACAAACAATGTCCAAGCACTGTCTCGGTTCCTTTCCCCTAGGCAACATGCAACAGTGTTTGGGACGGTGCTCAAACAAAGACCCGACGTGATTTTTTCTTTGGCATTTCATCCTGATGGCCCCATAAAGGTTACTGGAGGAGACATGATTGTGCCGGAAGTGTGCGTCGTATGACGTCGAATAGTGTAAGACGTGAAGCTGCCTGATCATTTTAGCTGGAAGTACACGGGAGTAGAGTCATGTGTGCAATGTTGAAGCGCATTTTCCGCATTTTTTCTTTTGGTCTTTTGGTATTTTGAGCAGAGAATACTTGTAGAAATACGGGGTGCCACGAAGCTTGAAAGTGCCAAACTGTGTTCATTTTTAGTCAGCTTGTCTTTTAATAACTTGCTGCATCGACCGGCAGCGCGACAAAGAACGTCACGATGGAAAATTCCCGCAACTATTATATTATTTGAAATTTTCTCTGACGAAATTCTGAGAATTATCTTCAACTACAGACATTTCTGGGAATATCTAGTGAAAAATCAATCTGTGGGCCTGGCAGAGGGTAGGGTAGGAGAAGGTTGACCGATTTAATAGTTTGTACATGTAGAACGCGTGTTTAACACGTGCATATCGTTTAGCTCTAACTTCTAACTTGTTTTCATCATACACTGTATCAACACTGTACACGTTTTGCGTGTCTGGTATTACGACCTAGGTCGGTGAACAATCGGCCTCTTGTAGACAACGAGCCGGTAAATGTTTAAAAGCAATGTGCAATTTAAATGTTGCAACATGGAATGCCTTTTAAAGGTAATCTAGTAGCAAGTGTTTGATTGCAACCCAATCAATACACAATTTATGTAGACAAATGTTCATAAACACAACGAAGCTCTCTCTGTTTTTGTTCTAAAGTAAATACGATTAAGTTCATACGACTGAAAATTGTTATTCGTAAATAATACAAAAAATTAATATGATGCTAAGTATCAAAATGAGACATGATCAAAAACAACATTAAGTTATCACACATACGTTCCCCATACAAAGTAGAAAATCTTGGCGAAAGAGAAAGACAATGGCTGCATCTCCTGCAACCAATAAATAATAATGATAAATCACAAAAACGAACTAGTGCTTAACGACTTTTTTTATTTATAACGATCACGGCATTAGCCTTTTTTCTACTTTGATCATTAGTATACATGTTCTTAAACCAGATATCAACTAGCAGTTTTTTTTTTTATTGTATTCGTAACATGTCCTACATAAAACACCTATATCCTAAATTACACAAGTGTCTGTTTGCGACAGAGACAGGGGGGTTTAGAGATGGATAGCAGGAAAGAAAGGGATGAGCGAGCTTGGGCAAGTACGAGTATGGTAGAGACGAACTACATGTATGCTCACGCAATATTCCCATCATTTGAAAAAGTCATCTTTGATATAAGCGCAATGAAAATAAACATCTTTACAGCACAAACTCACTTTTAGTTGCTCTATTCACCTCAAACGCGCTTCTGGACATACGTGGCCAAGAGTTAATCATGGGACCTTAATCGTCAATTTTGCTGCCAGATAGTGATTGGTTTCCGATTAGGAAACTTTGCCTGATCAACGACTAGGGTGATAGCTGCAATCTAGTGCCTGCGTTTGATTTTTCTTCATTTTGTTTAGGAGTTTTGGGATACTTATTATGTTTTTCTATCAAACAAAGGCATTTAGTCCCCTCTTTATTGATAAAATCATAAGTAAACCTTTTGAACAAGAAATCCCTGGCACCACATCGTAGTTCTCATTTTTGTGATTAAATCGGCGACAAAACAGTGTTGTCATCTGTTAAGGTGAGCGAAATTTGTTGGAAAGTAATGTTACAGTTTTAACCCCTAAAACGCCACTGTTATGTCATCAGCTCGAATTAACAATTTCTCCTGGATGCATTATTGAAGCGGCAGCATTATCACATGTATACATGAAAATGTTAATTTCTGCATAATAAACAGACAGGGAAAAATTCCAACGTACCGAACCCCAATAAGGCTCTTTTAACTAAAGTGCTAGAACCAATCTTCTTACCATTCGACTTTTATCGGCCACACTCTCCCCGCTTCGCTATTTTGAGTTTAAAAAAACGCGATGAAAAAATATATTATCATTAACGTGTTCACGCAGAAGTGAATGCTTAAACACCGTAAAACTGATTGGTAAGAGCTCGCACCCAAATCGACCGAAATTTCCCGATTATATGACCAAAATATAAAAAAAAAATTGCAGAGAGTGATTTTAAGAAGTATTTTAATTTATGATCATTGCGTTCTGCGTGGAAAACAAATCATAGGAAAGGAAGGGTATGTGAAATATGAATTGCACTGCGTTAAAGTGATACATGTATTTATAAGCGTGACGATCTACCGGGCACTAGGCCCCAAAACACAAACACTCGACATCAGTCCCAAACACGTGACGACGTTTTTAACCAAGCGGTCGACATCGTACGTTGGACATCAAATCTAAGATAAGACTTTTGATTTTGTAACCACGATGACTTTTCGAAAAAACTAAAAAATAAGCCTTAGACAACCAACCAAGTGAGAAGTTTTTGACGAGTATAAATACCTAGGATAGCCGTACTTTCTCTCATCACACGAAAACGGACACCAGATAAAGTGCAGAAAATGCAGGAAGAAATGGTACGTTACTTACTTTCTTTCTAATAGTAAAATATACATTGAATGTAACGAAAAAATTAAAGTGATGTGGTTTAGATTTATCTTTTTGTCTAATCCTTTGGCTTCGTGTGACTTTTGAAATTATTCTCTACAAAAGCATTTCAAAATGTTTGTGTCATCATTTTGATAATAATTTATGATCATGCTAAAAGTTTTGAAAGAAATTATAGGTTTAAGGTACGTGTAGATCGGTCGTTACGTAATTTGACGCTCTGCGCAATTTCTGCGCATCGCACATCCTTACCATCCTTACGTGATATATGATTCTGACAATTTTGTAAAATAAATTTTCATTCTACAGTATGTGAAAAACAAACAGTTCTGCCTTTTGTATTTAAACCATGTAATATTAAAGGTTTAAGGAAGATCAGTCGTTACGTAATGTGACGCTGTGCGCAATTTCTGTGCATCGTCAATCCTTGCCAACGTCGTAATAGCTGATTTTGTCAATTTTGTTAAATAAAACCTCTTTCCGTGTGAAACAAACACCATTTTGTCTTTGTATTTATCCCGTGTAATGTTGAACGTACATGTTGAACGTACATGGACATGTAGGCCTATTTGCGGTACAGAACCTGCAGATTCACCATATCAATGCTGTAGTCGTGATTATTGCGAGTAGGGGCATTCGAAGTGTGTTACGAGCCATATTTCAAAAACTCTGCCAATTAATCATTAGATATCATACAAGAGACAAATGATTTACTTTGGTATCTCACGCAAACACACAATATCAAACGACGATTTTTAATGTCGACGAAAGTCTTATTTCCGCTGGCTAAAAAAAAAGCACAAAAAGCACAAAAGCCAGCATTTGCGCCTGAAACATCAAAGAATTGCAAAGAAATGGGTATGCATTATATCTTATTACTTGTTCTTAATTTTATTTTAGCACGATGTCATGAGGTAAATTTTTATGATATCAGAGTAATTAAAAAGCACCCAATATATCATTGTTTTGCATGGGCACTAGTGCGTCACGCAGGGTCTAATACACTTCAACTTGGCCTAGTTCGCTTATCTCATCATTTTTTTCCACATGCACCTTCACTGCAGGGGGTCTAGCAATTAAACCTCGAAGCCAAAATCGATCCGTGTGGAAGCGGGGAGACCATTGAAGGATTAGGCACTTACGGAACATACCGAACGGGCAGTTAAGCGGATTAACGGTTCGCGATTTCCATCGCGGTGCTCGCGACCATTAAGGGACCGTTCACATGAAAAATATATTTTCTAAAAATCTATTGGAGGTATCTTGTGATCACGGTCTGTGCTCTTAATACCCCACGGCGTAATTACTTCCAAAGCTGTAATTAATTCTCGGCTGCGCTCGGAGGACATTCTCATACCTTGACGTATGTGCAGTAGGAAGTTAGAAAGTAAATGGCGGTCGCAGTTGCTTTGAAAAATGTGTTTGTCAATTTCGAAGTCCTATTTGGTTTAAAAGACCTGACATTTTCTTTTCGTTATCTTTTTCTCATTTCTTTTTTTTCTTCTTTTTTACTTTCATAAAGAATATTCATTTAAAAGATGTCAAATGTTACTTTCACATTTTTATCCATTCATATTGTCGGTTTATTCTTAGCCCCTAAACCATATAAATCCCACTTCTTTTTCTTATTTGTATATTTTAAATAAAGGAACAACCTCACGTACAATTGTGGACAAACATATCTTGTATCAATTTTAATGGATAGTCTTCACTTGTTATCCTTGAAGGCCGAAGCCTGCGTAGAAATGGGTTGTTTGGACTCAAAGACAGACTCCTTGAAAGACAACAAGCGTCGAACCTGGGGAGGCAAGTTGGAATTCATTATTACATGTGTCGGCTATGCTGTTGGTCTGGGATCGGTATGGCGCTTTCCGTATCTGTGTTACAGGAACGGTGGAGGTAAGTTTCATCGGGGCCAAAAATCTCAATTTGTACAGCATATAAAAATCACGCTCCAAATGTATTAGACGAAGCTACATTCATTTGTTAGAATTCCGTTAACAATTCTATGGTTTAATTAGTGACCTTCATATGGTATGATGATTGCCTAATAACAGGTTGATTGCTTTTCAGGCGCGTTTTTGATACCATACTGCGTCAGTTTGCTCTTGGTTGGCCTTCCATTATTCTTCATGGAACTATGTTTTGGCCAGTTTGCCAGTCTTGGGCCTATCACTATTTGGAAAATTAGCCCCTTGTTCAAAGGTAAGATTCATTTCCTCATTGATGTATTGATGTATAACTTAAATGTAAGCTTTTTGCATACTTAAAACGGGTAATTAGAAGATTACATCCGATACTTAAATTTTCGTCTCTTATGCTTTAAATGTAGGTATTGGCTATGGGATGATGATGATTTCTTTGTTCATCGCACTTTACTACAATGTTATAATTGCCTACATCCTTCACTACCTCTTCGCCTCAATGACGGCTAATTTGCCGTGGTCTGCTTGTGGGAATACGTGGAATACTGACGCTTGTTTAGTAGGTAAGCAAATATATACCGTTTCGTTTAAGATAATAATAATAATAGATAAAAATAGCGAAGACACTATTTCGACCATTTTTGCATCCATTAAACAGAACATCATGGTTGGCACTTTTTCACTTTATAATGAATCTCACTGTTTTAGTTCTAACATGATCGAATATATTTGTATAATCCTTTCAGCTTAAAACACATTCATTCTGTTTTCAGTTAATTCATAAGAACAGTATAAATGCACTTTTGTTTACTATTTGCTTCAAAGCTGGTGAAGGCACTAGTACACGGACAAACAACACCAACTTAATCAATAGAATAACGCTTCTGAATACTACCGATACTACCGAGGTCATCGCCACTTCACCAAGCGAGGAGTATTTCTAGTAAGATAATCTTTCCATGAAGATTGATGAGTGCCTTTCGGAAAGTCTGCCTCTTGCTGCTTTTGGCGCAAGAAAAGTTATAAATGCAAGACATTGTATATATGCACGAAACAGAGTTAACTTAAAATTAAGATTGTTTTAACAGTATATGAATAGTTATTAATTTTAAAATATGAATAGTTATTAATCAACTGTAGATTGTTTGACTGCTTTAATCGATGCTACCGTGTACATGTAATTTAATAATTGTAGCCGTAAAGTCCTGGAGATGACTGATGGGATAGATAATTTAGGGGGCCTCAAATGGGACCTTTCTCTGTGTCTTCTGCTAGCCTGGTTGATTGTGTTCCTGGTCCTGATTAAGGGTATAAAGTCCCTAGGGAAGGTGAGCTATGCCAGCAAATAAGCGCATGTCCTTCCAACTTTCTGTCGATCCATTTTCTTAGCTTGTGTCACGTGGTGCAGAAGCGGGTTCTAAAATTTATTTGTTAATTACCAAGCACTTATTAGCAAAACATAATAGAAACAAATTATACATGTATACATCATGTACCTCGCGTTTTTCCAGGCATCCTACTTATTCTTGCGTTAAAAATACTTACGTTTTTGAGATCCATATATAACTTTTTAAACAAAGCGAGCCATGCTGAGCCTTCAAGACAAATGAACATAGGTACCTGTTAATGTCAGTTTTTTAAGTTACCAAAAACAAAGATACACTTAATATATTTATCCTTTACAGGCTGTTTATTTTACTGCCCTTTTCCCTCATGTCATCTTGGCCATTCTCCTTGTACGTGGTGTTTTACTGGAAGGATCCGCAGAAGGCATTAAGTATTATCTGACGCCTGATTTTAGTCG
The DNA here is from genome assembly GCF_001039355.2 of Lingula anatina. The sequence continues at coordinate 540,670 of NW_019774602.1, forward strand.
ACTTCTAGACTCTGAGGTAATCATATTTTCACTTCTTTTATTCTTAGAATTCTGTTCTATGGTGATGTTGTCTTTGGTCGTTTTAATGACTTTTCTGTAAAGTTTATCTAATTAAATGATTGCTTTAGTTTCTACTGTTTTTAAATGTCAGGTGTGGAGTGACGCAGTCGTTCAGAATTTTTACTCGCTCAGCGTATCTTTGGGAGGCCTGATAGCGATGTCAAGCTACAACAAGTTCCACAACAACTGCTTCAGGTAAGCTAGTATGTTAAACAAATTCTTACTATTCAATATCTGTTTTCAATTGAATTATGCCTGTTTTGTGGTTTTAAACTTCTTTTAAAACTTAAATTAGGAAAAATTGAATGAGCATCGATAAACATCTAACTTAGACATATTATGTTTAATATGCATTTTTGTTAAGACAATAATTTGTTAGTAATGAAGCACGATCTCAACGTACGGCAAGCATTAAAGCTCTATAAATGTTGGCTCACTTTAAATTTATCTGTAAGATCTAACAATGTATAATACAATGCAAATACATGGCACGATTATTCCTAGGGACGCACTAATTTGTTCCCTTATGAACTGCGGGACTAGCGTGTATGCTGGGTTTGTCATATTCTCCGTGCTTGGTTACATGGCGCATATATCTGGAAAAGATGTGGCTGATGTTGCTAGTCAAGGTATGTGTATTTGTATGTCAAGTTCAGGTTTTCATAACATCAAGATGGTCTGTACTTGAAACAGGACTAAAAAGCATGCACGATATGACGCGTGCATGCATAAATGATAAAATAAAATGTTCATAATGATAAATGTTACCTTGTCGTTGGTGTTGGTCAAAGTACCCTTTTCAGAAAAGAAAAAAATGTAAATTTTCGCATTCTGTGACTTGCGGTGTTCTCACATAGGAGTAAACACATAAGGTAAAACAGTGCTGTGTATATTTCAGGTCCTGGTCTTGCCTTCATCGTGTATCCAGAGGCCATATCCCAGATGCCGTTACCGACTCTGTGGGCCATTCTGTTCTTCTCCATGATGCTGTTACTGGGATTCAGCGCACAGTTTTCCATGGCAGAGACCGTTTTGAGCAGTATAATGGACGAATATCCACATATTCTACGTGTTAGTAAATGGAGGGAAACCATCATGAGGGGCGTCGTGTGCGGAGTGTGTTTTCTGCTCGGCCTGCCGATGTGTGCAAGGGTAAGATTTTTGTAGGATCTCTTCAGGTCGTATAGGTATTTGAAATCTCAAAACGATTATATTGATCTGTTTACGTTATTTGCTATGGAAAGAAATCATATGTCACTTCACGCCACAAAAATCCCAGATGTGCTATCCCCGGCCGTGTATAAAATGACAGTTATGCCACTAACATATTAAATCCTAAACAAATTTTATTGAAATCATATATAGTTTTAAAATATTACGAAACTAACAAGGAAAGTGTAGCACATTGCACATTTTCGTATGGTTTCAGGGTGGCCACTATCTGTTAGACCTAATGGACCACAGTGTTGGAGGTTTCCCGTTGCTGTTTGTTAGTTTATTTGAATGCGTAGTTCTGCAATGGGTCTATGGTAAGTAAGGGGTATTTTTTTCTTGTTTTAGTCGGTAACCTGCTGTTTGATAGTGTTCAAGGTTAAAGGTATTCAATAACTTTTACTATATGAGTATTTTATTTCATCTTGTATAAAGCACCTAAATACAGAAAAATTAATGGCAGAAGTGTTTGGTCAGTTGCACCAATGGCTTGATTTCCCGGATTTTCTTCGGAGACTTTAGCTATCTGCTAGAGTAATCAGTATAGGGGGAACTGTGATCTGGTTAACAGTTAATGCTGATTTCTGGAAAGCGAAGCACGACGTTATGATAACGTCAAGATACCTTACTACACAGTGACAGTGCGTGCGTCAGTTAATCTAATATAGAAATTAATTGATTAGTACTGAAGTAGCACGTGTACCGACTCATATAGGGAGGAATTGGTGTTAAAATCATGAATCGAATATGTACGCTTTAATAAATTATTTTCTTTTCATCGTTACCTACATGTAGTATGTATTTTTTTTTCACTCCAGGATGGTCCAGGTTTTCTGAAGACGTGAAAATAATGCTTGGCAAGAAGCCTGGTGTCTACTTTCGGATCACTTGGTGCTGTTTATCTCCGCTTCTTATGCTGGTAAGTGACCACTGGTGATAAAACCTTAACCGTTGAATGTGAGATGCAAGTGCTGTTTTTGAAATTTCGAATATTGCAAAGATGAAAAACCGTAATTGAATTTGGCCTTTTCTTTCCTTGCCGAAAGTTTGTCTTACCTACATGTACAATTGCATGTACAAGTGCATTCTTTTGCAGGCTGTCATTGTGTTCAAATTTATCCAGCTGAAGCCATACGTGTATCATGGCTATACATTCCCTGCATGGGCTCAGGCCATAGGGTGGCTTATTGCGTTGACCCCCGTCGCCCTCATCCCTGCCTGGTTCCTGGGAAGATACTGCTACGATGGCGGCTTCCAGGTTGGTGGCGATTGTTGATAACGGAAGCAACTACGCCTTGTTCGCACTAATATTAAAATATTTTGTATTTTCAGTGAAGCTGTTGGCATCTATAAGTCGGAAACGACATTGTCGCATTTAGTGCAGATCCAGCTTTTAGATCTTATCAGTTTCATTCGTGTCCATCTCTGTCTTGTTTTGCTTTTGAGTTTCTACGCCTTATATTAACTTTGCGTAGGAAAATAAAATAAGATTTAAACAAGGGGCAGTGTAAGTCTGGTAGACCGTCTTTCGTTTTCTCAGCCACGTGCTTTTCAATAGAATTTCGAGGTAAAGTAGTATACTGATAAGTACTATTGTGATTTATTCCAGACCAAATATTCAAATGTGTGACCTCATCAGATTACTTCCATATAATAATACGCCAAAGTAACATGATGTATGATTTTAGGCCTTGAAAAGAGCTGGATCACCGCAAGCTGACTGGGGACCTGCAAGTGCAGACGATCGCGATGGTACAATATACGACACAAAATCCAAGGCAAAAAATCTCTATGGCAACGGTACGTCCAACCTTGCCTTTGACCAATATCCATGCCAGTAGCAGTCCAAAAAATTAATAGAACAGTGGAATGGATGTATGTTTCACTGTTTCATATGTGAACTGCAAAGTTTGTGGATTAAAAAAAAGAAATGAAAATACTTTATTCTTTATAAAATCAGGGCATTTTGCCCCACCTGGAATTGTTGTTTTGTTCATTTGTGGGATGTCTTTAAAATAAGAATGGCGATTTTTTAAACCTTGATAATGTTTGTTGTTTAAAAGACTATCGAACGCCTACCAGTGAAAATTAATATACAGTAATTGCTCGATACTTTCAGTGGGCAAAAACTATCAAAGTTTCAGATTGGTAATATTATAATCGCAAATATTATATTTTAGCATGGCTTTTGTAGTGTTTTTACTACAGAGAATAGAATTATAGAGTAGGCATCTTTTTAATTGTTGCCACCACTCAAGAGAAATGTTCTAATTATAAGAAAATAAAGAATTAAAAAATGCAGTATGTGTAAAATTCAATCCCCCCCCCCAGTAAAAAGATCGAGTAATTTCGTGGTTCACAATGATATAAAACTCACAACGTTACATACAGTCTGCCACAAACATTTTTATAAGAGTTTCAATGGATGTAAAATATTTAAATTTTGTAAGCAAAACTTTCAAAAAGTAAAAATGAAGTCACATGACATGAAAAACCCCATATGGGTTAAAATTTGGACATAAGCTTACGACCATACGCTATGATACAATGGTTTCAGTACAGAGTATTGCATAGAATGTTAACTGTGAAAGCTAACCTCAAAAACTATCTGATTTAGATAATGGCAAGTGTTCTTTCTATTGAAAAGAAAAGGAAGAATTCATATCATTGCTACAGAGAAAGATATCTATGAAATGAGCTAGAACAAACAATTTTAAAAGACCGGTAACGAAGTATCATTTACCATGCAGAATATTTTTGGTTACACTTCTAGTAGGTTCAATCCAATCCAAGATGCACACATACATGTATGACCAAATAGACACGGTGGGGTGAGTCCAGTCCATAAGAGGGGTGTTAGTCAGGTTGATTTCATTCCATAGGAGGGGTGTCAGGTGGGGCGAGTCCATTTTATATGAGGGGTGTCAGGTAGAGAGCGTCCATTCCATGCAAGGGGTGACAGGTGGGGCGAGTCTATTACATTTTAAGGGGTGACAGGTGGGACAAGTCCATTCCATTCAAGGGGTGTCAGGTGGGGCGAGTCCATTACAATGGAGGGGAGACAGGTGAGTCGACTCCATTTCATTCAAGGGGTAACAGGTTGGTCAAGTCCATTCCATATGTGCGGTGCCCGGTGGGGCGAGCCCATTCCATTCGAGGGGTGCCAGGTGAGTCGACTCCATTAAGTTTAAGAGGTGACAGGTTGGTCGAGTCCAATCAATGGGAGGGGGGAGTCAGGTGGGGAAAGCCCATTCCCTTGGAGGGGTCTCAGGTGGGGCGAGTCTATTCCATTTACGGGGTGTGTAAGGTTGGGCTCTTCCAATCAGTGGTAGGGGAAATTTTTAAGGGTTTAAAATTTAACTATTTTGCAATTAAATCACACAGGTTTTAATGCACTTTGTAAATGTATGAAGGTCAAATTTGTTCACTAAAATACGCGAATGAAGCAGAAATATGCTTCTTATATATTATTTCTAATTATCTCAATTTGGTTGAGAACAAGAACAGAAAAAATGTAAAAAAATGAAAAAAATAAACTCTAAGAACCTAAATTTTAGGCAAATTTCAACTCTCAAAAAATCTGGTTTAAAGTTACATGTGAATCTTTCCACTTTTTCATTTTTCTTTTCAAATTTAAAATTGAAGTATCCATAAATCAGGCCACGGTAACAAAACTCAGAACCCATTTCCGACTCTCTGCAACCCCACAAAATTCTTTCCTTACTTATTATTATTATAGTTTTGATCACGTCATATTTTAGTACTCTCGGCAATTAATTGCAGATTTACATTTTGGTCTCGTGGCCAATTACTTAATGAAAAATTTGTGTTAATTCTCATTACGGTTTGGCATTAATAAAAGCGGACTGAACTGGTTAAATATCAATCAGCCTTTATACTGTTTGTAAAGTTACTTTACTAATGCGATCATATACTATGCGATATGGAGGAGATATGAATTTAAAGTTAAACCAATTTGATCTATAAATGTATGGTGTTGGGAACTGTTTTGGATTTTCTTCGGTGTTTTTAAACAGCTTAAATACTCAAGTCCCCAAATCACCAATCACAAAAAAAAACAAGGACATTGATTACAGATCGGAGTAAGCATATCGAATTTGAAAGTTCTCAAACACGAAATAATAAAACTAATTTCATCTTATCATCACTTATATATTTATCATCATAATTTCATAACAAAATGAAAATAAAACGTCTTATTACAAAATTTATTCAGTTTTCATATAATGGATGCACGAAGGAGGTTCCTATGTGTGAAACAAAGGCTAGGCACCGTAGGTTGCTCGCAGGGGTGTGTTGTGCAGATTCTCGTTGAGCTTCTGAAAAGAAAAAATAATGCTTATAACTTTGGACTAAACAAACAGGCTTTTAACAAACGAATAATGCATGTTACAACACAGAGGAGGTGGTACTTTAAATTTAAATGACGTGCGTGTTTATTGAATTGTCAGATGTTCAGGCTGAGCTTAAGCAAAAAAAAAAAAAAAAAAAAAAAACTAAGTGCGCCTTACGCCAAAGTTATGCTCTGGAATTAATTAATGATATAACTATTTGACTCCTCTTGCTAAAAACATTGATTACACAACCCGTTCTATTTGCGGGATGGGGGATGTTATTACTGTGACTATGTTAGCTCAGTCAATATATCTATCAGAACCCTTAATAGGAGTGCTGAAACACGAATTTTCGTGCTATGAAAATAATTTATAAAACTTTAAATAAAATTATTACAAATACTAATTTTTACAAGTAAAAATCAATAATAATGAATAAAACCCAAAAGAGGCAAAATAAGTCATAAGATCATTTTAAAATTTTTAAATTCCTTTTTATACAATCGCAATTGTCGTCAGAAGGGACGTGTGTGTGGTTGATAAAATCTTACTATGACGTGATACACACGTTGACGGTGTGTATCATTATCCTTGGATCAGAAAATCAGAACTGTAACAAGCATCACCTAATTTATCTTACATTAAAACACACTCGACATTCAATTAAGTCAAAATATATTCGAAATCAAATGTCAAGGGCCACACAATATGTTCAAACAGAGCTTAAAGATTTCAAGCAAACGTACCGCTAGGTTATTATAAAAAGTCGGCTGAGAGCGCCAATGCATTGCAACCAAAAAATTCTACCACTCTGAGTGACATACAAGTAACAATGGTGATAGTATTACAAATATTCATGTCATAAATATTTGTCGTAAATTCTTTTATTCGGCTGCACCCTTAGCATTTAATGGTTATTGAAGAAATGGTGATACTCACAAACATGATTTGCTTGTACTCCTTATAAAAGCTCGACCTTGTGACTGCACCACAGTGTTGCGTCTGTACCCGACGCCGTCCAACTACCAAGTGAGGATTGGGGAAGACAGCTCGCACTACGGTGAGCAGCTTATTGTTATGCAAATTACGACAGGTATGGCTCATTTATTGTGAGAGGTCGTAACTGAAACCCTGGTTCTCGA
>NW_019774613.1:0-12136 GCF_001039355.2 Lingula anatina
CGGACTATTGAACCTTCAGACTATCGCTACCGCAGGGCTCGACATTAGCGCCTGTCCGCCTGTCCGGGACAGGTAAAAATTCAGTTTGGACAGGTGAAGTTTCAGGGTTGGCTGTCCGACGGACAGGTCATGTTTTGTGAGAAATTTGGAGCAAAAGTCTTTAAAAATCATTTTTGTTGCATACTAACGTCTTTTATTCTCTTCCTAGACGGCATTGAAAAGAGTGACCTACTTTTGGCACAAAATACATACAGTCCCAAAACGAAGTCTGAGTAAACTTACCGCCAAATTATGAAAGTGAACACCCTCCAGAACTTCATCAGACAAAATCTATTCACATATCAAGTCTTTTACTGAATATTTATTTAGTTCAAAATCTACATGCACTAGTAATAAAGACCGTTCCAAAAACAGAAACTACACAAGTACTGTACTGGGTACAAAGCCAGATTGAACTGGATGAACTGGCTATATCTAGTTTGTTGTCAAGGCAACATACTGCCTGTCAATCAAATACATTGTATGCTATCTACTCACTATAGAAAGTGAAATCTTTTGGACTGAAGATCTTGTTGAAATGTAGTTTATTTGCCAAAATATAACCTGAAATTTTGTATGATGTTTTCTTAAATGACTCTAGCATCACTAATGTTATTTACAGTTAAAAATTAGTGCTGGAATTTGATAAATTAACATTGCTGTCATATACCAGAATGATATTGATGTAAGGAAGAAATTAGTAATAACAAATATGAGAATTTAAATAAAAAGAAGGGGAACTTTTTATACTGATTTTATTTAATTCATATATTAAAGAAAAATCAAACACATGATAACCCCTAAAGAAGTTAAATTGTTAATATAAATATATGTAAAGTACTATAAAATGAATATTATTTAACTTTTCATTTAACTATATTTAAATATTATTAATTTTGAATATTTTAATAAAATTAATTTAACAGTACCCCCTCCCCACTTCCCACTCAGGGTATTTTTTTCCTTAGCTGTTGTTAAACTTCATGTGAATCTGTTATCAAATTGCAGATTTACAATTAGTAGACCCTGTACCCCAAATCCTAGGAGAAGCCCTGATTGGAACTATGTTAAATCAGACTTATATGCAAGATTTTATCTTCAGGAGTTCACAAGTATGAAAAATCAATTTTTTATCTGAAAATAAATTCACTTTAAGGTGCATTTTTCCAGCTCATTTGATTGAGTATTTTGGTAATAAATACATTAAATGTATAACTATACATATTAATTTACAAAGTTCTAGGTATGAATAGAAAAAAAATATATTGGTTTTGTTGGACAGGTTGGTTTAAAAATCGGACAGGTCATATTTATGATCACCTGTCCGAAGGACAGGTGCTCAAAAAAGTTAGTGTCGAGCCCTGTACCGCCCCTGTTACTTACATTGTTTGCTACAAACTTGACAATATCCCATCTACTGTTGACAAAGTAGACAGTGTTGGTGGCCCAGGGGTCTTGAAACAGGTGGTTGTGGATGCCAAATGCTTTCAGATGCTGCAGACTGTACTGTCCAGAAGTCAGTTTTACTTCATCTAGATCTGGAAAATATATCAATATCATTGTTGAAACTGAAAGTGCCTGCATTTAGAGTAACATACAGTGGCTAAGTAACTTTTGGAACCTGGGTATCACGGTGTGATTTGCCTTGTTGCCCCCCCCCCCCCACCCCACCCAACATACTGTACATGTATCAGTCTAGTTTTTCTTGTTTTCAGTCTGTAAATTTTTTAAAGCAATAGGGTCAATACCTTTAGTTATGATCAGTTTTTGAGGGAAGAGGGTGTGGATGCTCTCATAAGTGATGGAGGATGGATCCCAACTCTTTCACTTTGCCTCCTTCACATGCACAGTACTCTGCACGGAAAACCCGTGAGTTAAATTTCAGGCCTCTAGCTTACGTAATTACAAAAAACGTGTGGACACCCTTGTACTCCATGTACTGTACAGTAGTAAGTAACAGTAAGTACGCGAAGCAGGGTGAACAATCATGGCTACCTCTAGCAGTATGTGAAGTGTGTACAGTAGATTACTTTCCCCACAGTTAAGCTTACCAAATTCAATGTTATTAGTGTACACTGGAATGGAGTCCAAGGATAGTTTGTATCCATCGAAATTCGGGTCAATTAAAGCCCGATCTACTTTCATATCCGTCAATGTGTCTGCCATGCTGACGTTCTGTACTCACAACTCTAAAGAGCGCAAAGTGACAAACTTCCAAGAGGAGCCAGCATTGGAACTTGGTTCAGTCTTCAACGCAGCAAATTAGCACTGGTAAAGAGACAGTATAGGAAAATTTCCTCAACTCAGATAATTTTCTCTTTTTCTGTTAGAACGCTGAGTAAAAACTCGAAGATGCACCCATCAGTTTTCTCGGGTAAAGGCATAGAGTTACGAGTAGTGCATGGTGTAGGCCTACGTTTGAGCTGGATTAAATAATTGTTCGAATAGGCCTACACCCGAAAAATTCTTGAGAACACAAGGAATCTCGTGGGCTGTAGTTGCTCAACGGGCCCACTCATGAACATATGAACGAATGTCAAACAAGCAAAAAAAAAAATTTTTTTTTGAAACAGCAGAGCATACATGTATAATGGTTATGCTACTTTGAGGTAAGCCTACAATATTTGTTCAACATAAATTGCCCTATAAAAGCGCATTATTGTCATAAAACCTTTAAAAGTAGTACGTAAGGATAGAATAAAAAGTTTAAGACTTCGTATTAAAAAAAGGAACACGACTGAAGGATAAAAGCAACATAAATTTTAAAAGTGATGTCTGCTACCCTTATAGTAGGGCCTACATGTGTCAACTCGTCATGCAAGCGTTACACCGGGTTATTGAAGTTGACGCTTATCCTCCATCTGTATTCTAAAGCAACTGAACATTTTCCCTCCTCCCTAGACAGGGTAGTTATCTCTGGTCTATCACGGGTTACTTCCCAGTTCATTTTGTCAGAACATAAACAGTGCCAATTTATGCACTCATTTATGAAGAGAGGTAGGCTACAGTAGGCCTACTACAGGGTGTTGGTGCTCGGTGACAAGTGAGGGATATGGTATAGTATCAGTACCTAATAAGGCCGCATTTACAACCAGTTGATCCGTGAACTAGCTAGTCCCCAGATCAAACATGGCTCGCACTTGGCAATTGATTCCCGCCTGCCAAGTGTGCCGCCACAACAGGGCCAGAGCATTTTAATCTCAGAGCCGAAATTTAATCCATTTAATTGCTAGGACCTTGCAAGTCTGGCGCGTGTGGTCGGCGCAGAGACCATTAGGGGGCTAGCGGCATCGCTTTCAAGTGGGATCAGCTAGCCCGTGGATCATCTGTTCTGAAAGCGCCCAAAGAATAAACAGCGAAGCAAGCAAAGCCACCTCCCAATGTCAGTCTACATCTACTGATCTCCAGCACGTGATCCCCTTGCCAACCTATTGAGGCACGTGTAAAATGTCGAGGACGACAAAGAAAGAGAACAAACCAAGAGTTAAATCAATTAGCTATTCTACCCCATTGCCGTACGGCTGGATGGTAGCGATTTTTTAAGGTCATGTGCTACGTGATTTGCCTATCTACAACTTGGATATGTAGATCAGCACGCAAAGTACTTTATGTTAGGGCTACTGTTATTTTTGGAAAAATACCCCAACTAGAGGGCATAAAGAGCATTTGCATTTTTTAGTGTCACAGTAAATTGAAATTTGAAAATGAATGCATATGATATATTTAGTACAAATGAGCTCGAAAAAGAAACATTTTGACAGAGATTAAGTACAGAAGCTCAAAACTAATTTATTTTGTGCATTATTTGGATGTACTGGAACTGGTGAAGATGAAAATAACAAGATAACAATCAGACATCAAGGAAAACTGAAAGTCGGTTTTAAAAGATTGTTTCTCGCTAAATATTCACTTCCTGCGTCTTGAAATAATTCTCAATTTATTAGTAGATTATAGATCTAAAAAAAGTAAAAAATTAAACCACACAAAATATAAATTATTTGCATCGAACGATTAAATTCAGTGTATGGAGTGTCCAGTTGAATTTCTAAAATACGCCAACACGAAAATTAAAAAAAAAAATTACATCATAAACTTGAGGGAAGAGCACATTAAAACGTTTATAGTGTTTCACATAGAAAAGAAACCAGGAAAATATGCCAATGCTCCATGCTAATGAAGTACTTAAAATTATGAAGAGAAAACAGCCTCGCGGCATCTGCGTGATCTGAAGTGACGTCAACAGGGTCGTGCGCAGGTGTGCAGGGCGTAAAACTTCAACGTGAAATCACATAGCCAGCACCTGACCACGATACGCTATAAGTAGCGCCGCCGAAGAATCGATCATCAGTCTCTGTTGGGCAAACGCAGGCTATCTCATCGAATGAAAGTCAGGTAAGAATAATTCATGAGTTTACGTTGGCATTCATTGGAGGGAATGCAATGTACATGTAAATGTCAGTGCTAGTGCAACACAAGTGCTACGCGGCATGTTACACTGGTGTTAACTCGGGCTTCAACGAGGAGGTAGAAATTAACGATCAACGTGTTAACATCGCCTGTCTCCGACTTAATTTCTAACTTTTCAGTTCCTGCACAAACTTTTAAAGGTTTACATTTGGTGACCATAGGTATATACGCTTTCAAAAATTTGTGTATGAATTGCAAAGTTAAAACTTTATTCAGCATGATTGGCGATACTTCACAGATTAACTTACATCAGAGTGTTATCATCGTGCTTATGTTATGTTTCTATGTATGTAAATTTCTTAAAGCAGTTTTGATTGAAATAATAGCCTTTGGATACGGGGCATAAAATGACGCTGGTCGAAATATTATTATAAAGCAAACGCTAAATGATAATGCAATAAAAACACTAGAAAACCACCCAGAGAGGGCAAACTTCCGCCAGTGCAAGACAAATGATTAACTATTAATCTATCAAATCCTGATGACCCTGAGAGTCTCATAAAAACCCGCATATAACTTTCTGAGTTAGACTGATGATGAACAAACAGACAAACGGAGGCGAAAGCACATGTACACCATAACATAAAAAGACGGTTTTAACTACATCTTCAAGTTACAAAAAAGACAATATTAAAGGTATAATAACTCTTCGTTTCGGCCAAAAAATGAATTTTCCTGGAGTAAACAACAATTTTCCCTTACTTACCAATGGTTAATGAATCCATTTTTATATTCAAAGTTAGTCCCTGTTTTTTTCTAAAAAGTTTGTTTTTTTGTTAAAATCTCTTAAGAGATTTTAACAGAGTATAGCCATCAATAGAGGTCACATGGTCTAAAGCCAGGTTCAGATATCAGAATAATAGCTATAACTGCCATTTTTGTGGTAAAACAGAATATATTATATTTCTAGGAGTTATTCACAATGTTTTTATTGTGAAATATAGATCTCATACAAAGAGTTATTATCCCTTTAAGGGGTATCGGTACATTATAAAGGCCCACGTCACTTGACAAAATAACGTTTAGGAGATCGAGCCTCTAATAACGATGATCCACTTAATAACAACATTATTTCGACTCTTTGATGAAAATCAGATGTAAACTTTTCAAGAAATCTTAATGGCATTAGATTGTGGTGCTTATTGTTGTGATTAAATATGCGTTTGTGGTTGGTGGTTGTTGGTCTGAAGGAGATCTGTTTGAAAGCGATCGTCCAGAGGCGGGTCATTCAGTTAATCTGATGCATTCAGTCAGAGTCCCGCAGGGGCGGATTTAGGCCGTCTTCACGGTCTTCCGGAAGACGGTCAGAATTTCAAGTCTTTTCAAGATTTTATATAGACGGGTATCTAACTTTTTCTGTCGGAAGACGGTCAAAAATGAGGATGGATCAACAACAATAATTTGGAAGACTGTCAGAAAATATCTCTGGATCCGCCCCTGGTCAGTTGGATCGACCTACTGAGTACGATGGTTTCAATGGGAATAAGCCCTGAGCGGATAAATAAAAAAAACCCTAACACACCGATCTTCCTTACTGCAACATTAGGCTCTGCCCCACCCGAAAGGTGAATTGTTGACTAATGAAGCCGAAAAACATATTTTAAGTAATGAAGTATTGGCTATACACTTCAGCCTATTTTCGTTACCACCAAAACACGCAAGATCAATAAGTCCTACGATATAAAGAGACCCCTTTAAAAAGTTACAATAATAATAATGATTTAATTTTAAAAAACCCTATTCATGTGGCTGAGCGAAGTTTACGCTGGGTTGAAAAGTGAGAAAAAAGTTAACATCGCAAAGTAACTGTTGATTTACTCGGATTACACTATTCCATCACTCTATATGTGAAAAAAAATTGAATTAGTTTTTCGTTAGAAATAATAATATAACGGTAGATAATCAATTTATACGAAGGGCTCTTTGTTTATTTATTGATTACAAACCCATTTGAAATACTCCTTGTTGATTTGAGCAGAGCATGTTTTATTTACTTAATTATTTCATTTTTGATAAAATTTAAATAGGCTGATCAAATTCTTTAAAGGTTTTCAAATTTCTAATGTCATTATCAAGATTATTCCATAAAAGTATATAGCTCGGGCCCATAGATTAAAAAGCCTTTGTGTTTGCCACCTGGCGAATATAACTGCTCTTTGGTAGAAGGCTGGTTTGTCTTTCTGTAACAGTAGATAGTTCATTTTTAAATAAATCACTCACGTACTTAGGTCTTAAACCATGTTGATGTATAAAAGGATGTATATAGAAAGGACAGGAGACGCCGCATTTACGTCTTGGAATAAACTTGACTTCAGTTTTATTGCGATCAGAAGTAGATGGGAATATTTAATCAACGTATTAGCATTCATTGGTTTAATTAGAAGTAATAACACGAAACCAATAAGGTAATTAAATAACTCAAAGTAATAAAACCACGCATTACCCCCCAAAGTACATCAATAAAACAAATGACTCGAATTTGAAAAGCATTTATCGCTGTTTGAGGTATGAATTAGTTTAAACAGTCTTTGGTCTACATGCCCGCAATCACATATAAGAAGAATAAAAGCGTGACAGGTCAAATTTTCATCTACCACGGCCACAGAAAGAATTTTGTTTTCTAGATATTCACAGGTATTGTTCTGACCTTTCATTGGCTGTGCGCCTTTCTGCTCTGTGAGTGACCTTGTGCTGAACTGTAAGGTCTATAATAACAGGTTATATTACTGGTATTACATAACCAACCAGGGCCCCGTAATATTCGAAAGCATCGGGCATTAAGACCGAGCGCAAGCGTCTCGATTCCATAACTCGCCCATACTCGCCCCATATAATGCATTATAGCCTCTAAGTGATATCGCTATTCGCAATACGCGAGGCTTTCGAGTTACGGGGCCCAGACGTTCTACCTCTGAGAGCGATTAAGACAGTTAATTTTTCTCACCTGACCTTCCCTGCTAGACCCTTGTTAATAGCTTAGGGTTGTGCATCAGAATAGTATTAATTGAAAATATTTTCTGCAGCACAATAGCAGGAGTGGTGATAATTTTGTGAAAAATGCATTTTAACAAATGCAATATAGCTATGTGTGTGCAAAGTTTCCGACCGCACAGTGCCCCATGGCGGCGTTCTAAAGCGATCTGATTTTTTACTATTCCTTTTACCTTTAATCTTGAGGGAATACAACGAACATAGGATAAAATTAGGACCCAATGTTCAATATTAAGTCCTAGGATGGAGTAAGCCGCTTTAAGGTGAGAGAGACTCCCATGATAGAGAGTCTGCTTCCCATTCATTTGCACAGGTAAGCTTTGACCTAGATTTTGACCAACTTAGGACAGGTTAACAAGGCCCGTAGCCGGTGGGGGGGGGGTTGTTCGATAAAAAAACCTTCTTGCCGGGAAAAAGGTCCAATATGGGTAATATTATATATTGGTACACGAAGGTTTCATGGTGAAAGGTTCACTTTTTCAGAAAAAAGCCCCCTTTTGAAATTGCTGGCAACGGGCCTGTTGAACCCAAGTTACACGGGCCCTCAGTTTCATTACACCGGCAGTACTGACATACAACCAAAGAAGCAGCTTTTGTTCTGTCGCTTAAGCTGACATTGTTTCTTTTGAAGATATATCGCTTTTATAGAAAATTTTGAAATGAACTAAGACATGGATGGTAAACAATGGATGGGTAAGTTTATTCTAATCTTGCGATTATGATATACTACTTTGATATTTTTGTTCACTAGAAGTGACAACTTGTTGTCCATCTTAGGCTTCAACACAATAACTTTTTTCGGAAAGTCCATATTTTGTCAAAAGCTTTCCTGATGTCAAAACAAAACTTTGCTGTATGCATATTTCTCTGTCTATCATATAACAAAGTATCAGACTATCAACGAAATCACCAGATGTACGGTACATGTAGTCGAGATCATGTGGATAGATGGATGTTTTTTACTTTTTTGCCAATAGCCCCTCGTTGTAGACTGTTTAAGTGACATGTGCAGATGTGCCAAGTTGTAGCTTTTTCACGTCCAAAAGTTGAGCCACCTCAGCGCGGGTAATGAAGGTACATTGCACATGTAGTTTCCCTTCGGAGAGACATTCCGAAACGTTCTTGCATGCTACGGGACAAGATGATAAATAATAGGAGTATATCATTCGATAGCCCCTGGATGTTTTTGGCAGTATTTAAATTAAATCCCCACTGTCGGTGATAAGTCTTTCAAAGATTTGTCATATTTGCGTATGCAGCGCACCCTTAGAGAGCCATGGGCGCGGCTTCAAAACATTCGCGTTGGATACGTAAGGTCAGCTTGTGTACAGTGTACATGCAGTAAAAGTCAAACGGTGTTTATTGCTATTAATTTGTGAACACTCACGAGATACTAGAATGCCCAACCAAAAAAATTAACGAAATGAAATGAGAGAAAATTAAAAATTAATATCGCCAGTTTGAGGATTTAACATAAAAAGTGCGCTTACTTCTAGTGTGGGTTTGATTGTTAGTTCTAGTTGTAGCTCTTCTATAATAAAGACGATTTGGTTTTTTGGCCTACTTTCGAACATGAAAGCGGTTACTGAACTACGCGCAGGGTACTAAGTAAAACTATAGTCGCTTTGTCCTTTTTTTAAAACTGATTTTGATTTATACGGCAGACATAAAGTGTCATTCACCAACAATGAATAGCCTTAAAACACATGGCATGAACATATGTCCCTATGCAAACTTAGCCCTAACTTTAGTTCATTACAAAATGCTCGCCATCCAAATGATCGTCAAACGACCACGATTCATTAAATTTTATTCTGTGTAATGTCCTTAATATCTTTGATTAGTACATCACAGTGCCGTATGTGGATCGAATAGCTGGAGGCATGTTTTATTCAATTATGTACTTAGTATGCCCTAGATGAAGAAGAGAGGTCATTAGTTAGATAATCAATTAAACACACACACGCTCACACACACTGTAAAATAACATAGATATCATGAAAAAGTTTAAATAACAATGGGTTGAGCCTTCATATTTAGCTTATTTTTGTAAATTATTTTTAATTCTTATTAGTAGGCCAAGTTCTCCTGGCCTTTGGCCAACGGCTTGATCACAAACAACAGGTCAGTCGGCAACGTACATGTAGTCCTACGTTCATATCAATTACACTTTGGAGGTTGGGGAGCTGAAAACATTTTCATCATATCCAAGAAATGAAAAGTAGAAAAGATGGATTGCATTAATGAATAAATAAATGAAGGAAGAAAAAAGGAATGAGTGAAAGAAAAAGAGAAAAAGTGGTAAACAAATATAAAAAGCTTTTGCTTTTGTGCACTCCTTCATACATCTTAAAGAGCATTCACATCGAGAAGAGCCGAGGTCTAGCAAGGCTGAGACCTAAATACGGCGGATCTACATGAAAGGAAGACCGCTTAATCCTTTAATGGTCTCTCTATGACATTCATTGACATTCATTGAGAGACCATTAAAGGATAACGCGGTTTTCCTTTCATGTAGGTCCGCCATATTTAGGTCTCGGCCTTGCTAGACTTTGGCTCTTGTCGATGTGAATGCTCTCTTATATACATGTATCTGCCAGAAAAAATTTGGTCGGCACCAATGATGCAAAGTTAATGGTCAATAAACAACGCTTAGGTGCATATGTATGTTATGCATAATGGACATTTTGAACACGGTAAGATTCTGTGGTCAGGTTTAATGGTAAAGCAAAGGTAAAGGGTTGGTTTTTATAGCCTCGACAAATGGGGTCAGTGGGCAAACCATCTACGGTTACATGTAGGTAGGGTTCGTCGCCTTGAGGAGCACACAATCCATGCTGCAGCATGTTTTGCTCTTGTGATTATCATTTATAATTACCATCACGGACAGTATCAGTTCTGTACGCCTACTCTCTGACCACAGGGTGCGCTAGTAGTCTGTCACAAAATTATTGTGTCGCACCCTTTGCGATTTCGAGCAATCAATAGGAACGTCTTTGAATTTGTCAGTGGTTCAGTAGCGCAAATGTCTGTCTATGTTACGTAGTGCAAGTCAAGCATGACCTCTGACTTACTGTACTCCAGATGCCCAGTTAGTTGATTCCACCCGACACCAAAATTAGCCCCCATCTGCTGCTGAGCCACCATTTAAGGCTTCGTTCACATGCAATGTCTATTTTCTAAAAATCTATTTTCTATTAGCGCTATCTTATGATCACGGTCTGTGCCCTGAATATCCCGCCGCGTAATTACTGGCAGCGCGAGCCAGTTACTTATAGTAACTTATAGTAACTGGCTCGCGCTGCCAGTAATTGCGCCGCGGGATATTCAGGGCACAGACCGTGATCATAAGACATACCGCGAATAGAAAATAGAATTTAGAAAATAGACATTGCATGTGAACGAAGACTAAGGGGCTGGTAGGAGTGGGTAGTTACATAACACCAGTCAAATTGGATGTTTTCCCACAGGAGGTCACAGTTCAATTTTGTATATTATTTTAGAAGCACCCTGATATCAGAGGGTATGTACCCCCGGTTTTACTATATATGAACTGAGAGAGCATTCAGAACAGCCGACTAACAGATCCGCGGATCAAATATGGCGACCCACTAAAAAGCTTGTCGGTTAATTCCCGAGTAGACACTGAATGGATTCCCTGCAGGGATTAGGCAAAAAAGCATTCAAGTGGGTCGGCCATATTTGATCCGCGGATCTGTTAGTCGGCTGTGCTGAATGCGCTCTGAGTGTTCAGCGAGACGGGCGGTACTATGGAAAATTGACCCACGCTCTCTCTAATCATATCTATTTATACAGATAAATGGACAAATGCGATAGACCGGAAAGTATTTTTTTCTGTACCGTTTGACTAGGTGCCCGTTTTTCATCTTTATTGGTTGCCTTCTGGTGAAAGTTGGGATCTTACTGTAAATTATCTGCAAACTGGACGATAAGTGTTTAGAGGCTGTAGAGTACCTGTATGTCTAACCATCCCGGAATGTGTTTACAGGGGGATGTAAATAATAACAAAATGGTGACCGAGTATACTAAACATAATACTAAAAATAAGAAAATATTACTCAGCGCCAATCCCGAAAAGAAAATGTGTTGAATAAAATTAAAGGGATAATAGCTCTTCGTATAAGATCTATATTTCACAATAAAAACATTGTTAACAACTCATAGAAATATAATATATTCTGTTTCACCACAAAAACGGCAGTTATAGCTATTATTCTGATATCTGAGCTTGTCATCAGACCACGTGACCTCCATAGATGGCTTTACTCTGTAATAATCTCTTAAGAGATTATAACATAAAAAAAAACTTTTTAGAAAAAAACCAGGGACTAATTTTGAATGTAGAAAAGTATGGGGAAATTGTTGTTTACTCCGGGAAAATTCATTTTTTGGCCAAAACGAACAGTTATTATAAAAGAATGGCGGGAAAGAAGGAAGGGGAGGAAATTTAATGAGCGAAAAAGGAGAACGCTTGTTAGAAACAAATTTGCATGCACTATTATTGTCGAAAAATATGACAAACGAAAGGGAATGGAAGAAAATTAACGCGGAAAAACATATTGTCCGTCGCTTTTGGATTCTTTTTAAAAGACATACTTTTTGGAATTTTTTTTTTTTT
>NW_019774613.1:13057-29483 GCF_001039355.2 Lingula anatina
AGGTACGTTGTCGAATTTTTTTATTATGTTAGTGAAAACTTTAATATTAACATGATAGTGGAATCAAATTTTTACTCGACATACTGCTGCACTGATCACGTGTAAGGCGGAAGTAGCGAGGTAAGTTGCAGAGGTGTGAAATGTAGTGTCCGATGCTATCAGTCCGATATCTTTGGCCTTTTGTCCACTGACCTGGCTCTCCGGGAATGACACTGGTAAACTGCACGGGTGTGAAAAATAATGTTAGCTGTCACACCTGCATGTATTAGGTAACTTTCTCTTATCAGTCGGGATAAGAAAGTTCAGCCGACGCGACAGATGGGCATGTGTGAAAAACTATGTTCGCTGCCCTGCTTCCAAACCTTTACTGTTAACATAGTTTTGGTGTATTTTGTTGGTTAATAAATGATAACCACGTAGGGAATTCATCTTCTTTTGTGTATCTATCTTCAAAAATTTGAATTTATAAATGATCATGTAGTAATCAATTGCGTGTATCGCTATTAGTTTGCACTGCTAGCAAGCGCCTAAAGCCTTTGCCCTTTGGTCTAAAGTTCATATTACCTGTCACACGCAGAGATAATATTTTTTTGAAAATTTGTTAAATCTTAACATGCATTTACTCAAAATTTTGCTGACATATTTTTGTGTAATGCAGATGGAACATTCATGGTTAGGATTCTGAAATAGTGATTATTTTGTCTAGTAACAACATAAATCCACATGATGTAAGATTTCGATTTTATACATTTTTTTTTTTCAGATTCACAATATAATAGATTCTGAAATGATAGTCCAGAAGAGAGATACTGTGCCTCATTCTGAAGAGAGTCTGCCCACAGATATGCTTGCAGAAGTTTCTAACAGACTGCCAGTTAATTGTTTGTCCCAGGATCTCAGTGACCAGCTCAGTCAGTGCAACTCACCCTGCTGTAATGGACAGCCAGCGCCATGCCCCTCTCCATGCTGTAATGGACAGCCAGCGCCATGCCCCTCTCCATGCTGTAATGGACAGCCAGCGCCATGCCCTTCCCCATGTTGTAATGGAAAGCCACCCCCATGTCCTTCTCCCTGCTGTAATGGACTGTTTATGTGCCAGTCACCTTGCTGCCAAAACCCTCCACCACAACAGTCCACTCCAATGAAATGCAACAATCTGTCAGATTGTTTGGACTTCAGTGACCTATCATTTCACCCAGATCATGATTCCACTTATATACAGGACACCGACAGTGAGTCAGAATGGGAAAGTCCAGATGAAGAGGCGGAGAAAGATGACACTGACCCAGTGACTGACACAAAATGCCTAGTATTTCATAATCAGTTGAAAGGTCTTTTTGAGAAGTGCTTGGGGGACAAATTTTGTGCCGCGCCAGTGGTGGACAGGAAAGAAGAATGGTGTGGCAGCATGTTAACTGTCAAAGGTACCTGTCTAAACCATCACGATTTTGTCTGGCGTTCGCAGCCGGTTGTGAACAAGCAACCTGTAGGAAATATATTATGTGCAGGTGCAATTTTGTTTACTGGGAACACTTTTACTTCATTCAAAGAAATCACTGAGGCTCTCAACTTGAAGACCATCCAGGAGAGGCAATTTTACGCTATACAGAAAAAACACCTTTTGCCATGTGTTAACCAAATGTGGAAAATTCACCAGGAACAGCTTTTGTCAGGTCAGTGGATATAAAGTCTGTATCATCAACCGTAATGCTTATATATATATATATATATATATATATATATATATATATATAATAGAGAGGGAGGGGGGATTTCTTAGTTGGGTTTACTCTGATTATATATGAGATGTCTAAATATTTGTAAGATGTTCATTAGGAAAATGTACAACCCTCTCAAGTTTATGATTATTATTATTTTTCTTCTTTAGAATATACACAAGATGAAGCTTTGGTTGTGGCAGGTGATGGGCGTTGCGACAGTCCTGGTCACACAGCAACTTTTGGCACGTACAGCCTGATGGACACAAAAACCAACAGAATCCTCACTACTAATGTTGTGAAAGTGACTGAGGTCCCAAATTCTTACCATATGGAAAACGAAGGCCTTGTGCGTTGTATGCAGGATTTACATGTAAGTTGAAAGTTGCTGTATGTTATACTACTGTAATAATTATTTTAATTGATCTAGTCATCTCTCCCAGATGTGCACCCGTCTCACTACACGTATTCCTACATGAATTATTGTTCTTTGCAGAATTCAGGTGTTACTGTGCACACTATTGCCACTGACAGGCATCCACAAATAACAAAAACCCTTAGAGAGAAATACCCCTCCGTCGAGCAGCAGTATGATGTGTGGCACTTGGATAAGTCGGTGAAGAAGAAGCTCTCTGCAGTGGTTAAAAAGAAGGAGTGTGCAGATTTACAGCCATGGGCAAAAGCCATCAGTCATCATCTGTGGTGGTCAGCTGACTCTTGCCAGGGGAATGCACTGGAGCTAAAGGTAATTGAATTGGAAGGACAGGTCTTACAAAATTCATTGGATGTAAAAGTTAGAAGTAATCCAAAATGATCACTGCTTGTCATTGAAGCTTTTTTACAGCTTGTGATCCTTTGCCACACAAGTCAAATCAAGTTTTGGTTGCACAGCTGTCATGTTTTTTTTTTGTTTTGTTTTTTTAGGAACGTTGGCAGTCTATCTTAAGACACACTGTTAACATACATGAGTGGACAGTAGGCCAACGCTTCTTGAAATGTGCTCATGAGGATTTATCAGATAAGCAGTCCAGGAGCAAGAAATGGTTGAAGGCAGGTTCCCCTGCCCACAAGGCTCTCCAGTCCATAGTATTGGATAAAAGACTAACAAAAGACCTTGAGTCGGTAAGTGACATTAGAAATTAAGAAAAATGACAATTTTATTTTGACCGATTAACTCTTATACAGTAGTTTGTTCTTTAGAAATATTATTTTCCATTACACATTGTATCTATATACTTTTGTCACACTTTTTGTGTCAGGATTACTAGCTGTTCTCCTTACTGTATTAATTTATTTCAAGTTTTAAAAAGTGCGCTTTTCACTGATGAAATACTACCCAGAGGGGAATAATTCTTTCATTATTTTACTTACATAATTCTGGAGTGAATTTCCATTGATATTTACTCATATGTATGTTATTTCACATTACCAGGTTACTGGATTTTGTCACACTGGCCACTTGGAAGTATATCATAACATGCTGCTCAAGTATGCCCCAAAGAGGCTCTCATTTAGTTACGAGGGAACAGTGGCCAGAACATTGCTAGCAGTACTCGATAACAATCACAATCAGAACCGGGAGCAAGTGGTGAACAAGAATGGTACACTTCGATGGAACGTCCGATGGTCTAAAGTAACCAAACGCTTTACCGCACAGAAGGTTATGGGCCAAAAGGATATGGAGTTCCGTCAACACTTGATGCAGTGTGCAGTAGATAGAGTAGAAAGAGGTAGATATTTTTTCCAAAAATATTCCTTGGTAACAATACACAGGAGATTGAGATTAACAGTTTCAGAAGTGTAAATTATTCATGATATCAATTTTTATTAGCTACTTTATAATGTGACTGTTTAGGATATAAATGTGACAAAGACAACCTTATACATTTCATATATTTTTGTTGGTCAACATATTTTTATTATATTACAATAATTAACATTATCTGTTTATTGGAAATTACAGGGCTTGGGGAAGAAATTGACAAGATTTTTGTCCCAGAGTTAGCAAGGAACACTGTGGCCAAGACGCCGAAGCCCACTAGAGATGAAGTTGTACAGGGACACATTTCTAGATTCCGCAAACTGACATATTAGACTTGATTATTATTATTCAGTAACTTGAGCAGTTCATGTGTCCTTATTTTATGAATATATACAAGTACAGTTGATCCTTCAAATGTATATTCTAATCATTGGAAAAATAATCAGTGTGAATTGTAGCAGCAGACTAATAAGCACTACAGATGTATGTTATGCATTAACTGTACAGAGTTCATGTTCTAAATGCAGTTCATTGTAAAGGTCCACAATCACAAAAATAAAGCAAAAATAAATGTTTAAATGTAGGCTTATTCATATATTGAGCATAATCACACATCCTCATGGCCGTCCATTGGTCCACCCAGTACCTCATGATAACCTTCATAACATCCATCTTTTTCTGGAAACCGTTTCCTTATTGAGGTCACTACACAGGCAGGAATAACTTTTCTTCGCCTCCTCCCCAGCTTCCCATATATCCACCATGTGAAGCTTCTGTACGCCACATATCTGTACATTCTAGAAAATAAAAATGTGGTATGATCATTTTTTGTGTTATTAATTCTCAGTCGAACATGTCACCACCGCTTCAATGAACGATAATAATCAGTTAAATAATTATTTTAATATAAAATGAGTTAATATACAGGACTTAGTTTAGTGGAAATTAAAATACAACCGGACTAAACGACATTCCGAAAAGCGCCGCTATCATTGTCTTACCTGGTCGTAATTGGGTCACGCAGACTTTCCCCGAGCACTTCTTTCATCGATGCCATGAGGATCTCCAGCATGTCTGCGTCTAAACATGCATTATTGTAGGTCTGTAGTTCGGTAACGCATCTGGTATCGTGCTTCATTTTGGCAGACACAGCAGTGTTTTCACTACAGCACGTTGATTCCACAAAGGTGGGCATAAGCTCACAATGGCCACACTCGCACCACGCCAAATCGTTTAGTCGGCTGACTGTAGAGAGCTCTCCTTCACTATCTTCCTGGTCCGTTTTCCACTCGGCATCATCCACATCTTCTGCAATACCCTCTGGTTCAAACAAATATCCTTCAATTCGTTCTCTGTTCATTTTTACAAAATAGTTCAGACAAAGCGATCGAGTAAATGTAAGTAAGCGGATAGCTGAATCGAATATGGCTTTCTGAGCCTCGACGCCAGTGACGTCACTCGCCTCAAAGCGCCACCACGCGGGAGTATCGTAAACTACATTCACACCTGCATAGAATCGGCTTTAAAAACTAAATAAACGTAAGAACTTTTTTTTCATTACTCAAAAATGACTTTTGGGCACCTAATGGATAGTTTAAACCCGTTTTTCCATCACAGTATACCTTTAAGAAAATCAAGCTTAGCTACAGGTACATGATACACATGCAATTTTGCATAATTCTGAGAATACTCAAACATAAGTTTATTGAACCCGCTTGCCAGTTTTTATATGTAGTCTAGTATGGATAGATGCACGCTTTAGAGCCAGCTGAACTTTACATTTTTATACTGTTCATACTTCCGGACTTAAAACCCTTAGAAACAATTAATCTTCGTACTATTGAAGCTTCGGACCAATGAATCTTCGGAATACGTCATGCACCGGAAAATTGATCCGTGGTCCTAGTACAGGGTAATTATATATCATCGATATCGTTTATAATCAATATCATATTTATGAAAGTAGGATGCATCTCAGAATGAAATTATTTTAGGGATTCTACTTACTCTTCCGACCGTCCACGTTTTGTCGGAATATTGTGACGTTGTGTCCTGCACAAAATTATTTTATATATTTGATTATTATTATATATTTGGTATCACTTATAATGCACTAACAGCTAGATTACGTGTAGATAAGGTCGTAAGGTTAAAATAAAGGAGGGTTTGGAAATATTCGATACATCTTTATATATCGAAAAAGACTTCTGATTCTTACTACCAACGGATATTTCGATTTTAACGACATGTGAATTTTGTTGCAATAGCTAATGCGCACTAATCTAAGGGGGACGCTATCTTAATGCATTCACATTTTAATTCTTTATTTAATTAATTTATTAAAATATTTATTAAAATAGACCAACATGCCTCCTGATGTCGAGTAGAATATATAAAAGCTGGTGATAATACCAAAAAGTGGGAAACAAAAAGGTGTGCTAGTCTGTTAAGCTGATTGCATTCTGCCAGAGTCTGCTGAGTAAGAGCGCATTACCTAGGTCGACAAAATTCATTCTGAATTTCATGGTCCCACATACATCGCATCAAGTGTAAACAAGCAATTATAACAAATTTTATAATCATTTTAAAAGATCGATCTGTAAGAACTTTTAGAATATATTTATAGGCCTATTACATTTTTCGTCTCTCAGAAATTCATTTTATTTTGGCACAGAACTTACGTACATGTACATCCTTTTCATTTCCAATCCACTTCTTTCCAGTAACAGGGTTCCTTTGAATTACTATAACACTAAAACCGACAAGTGGTGTGAATAACTATTTTTATTTCCAGATACTGCAATTAAAATTGTAAGTTGAGTCAATTAAACATTAACACATTACGCTGTTACTCATTTGGTGCTTTAGTAAAGAATTAAGTATTTTTCTCTCAATGTTATAATATATTCAAAGTTATTTTAATTAGAGTAAGCAACAAGCTGCGGAGAGTACAACATTGAAAATCAATATATAACAGGAGCAAAAACTGCCAATTAGACCATAGCAGTGGGACATTAGCATGCTTATGTAAATAAATTAAAGTAACTATGTAAAATCTCTTACTACTTGATGTACTGGGCCTTTTAATTATGCTAAATATTTAAAAATATTTTTGAAACAAAAATATTTCAAATGGGAACATAGTTAAATAAATATTTTTGAGGTAAATGACACCTTTGGACATAAATAATTGTGGTAAATGCCATACTGGTAATCTTTCTAGGATTTCAAACATACACATTTTAAAACTTCTTTGGTGTGAGACAATAAAGAAATAATCAAAATCAAAAAGTAAAAGGCAAACAACAACAACATCAACAACAGCAAGAACATTGCACGCCCTCTACCTTTAAGTCAAACATTTAAGTCATACAAATATATTCAAAATAATTTTAACATGATGCAAATGCTTTAAGTATACCACTTCAAGTGGATACACCTTTGGTCTGATTTGTACAGTATAAAGTCCTTGCAATCATACCTTTTTTCCTACTGGTGCAAGCATTAATATACAAGCCCCATCTTACATTTTTTTTGCTTCCACTTATTGCTGCATATAAAAAACTAGCTTTCATTTTATACATTTCCTGCCCATTGGTTATTATCTCTCTTAAATGAGGAATTCCTTCCCTCCCCCTGTCCACTTGAAATTTCAGGGGCAAATAATAAAATAAAGTCGACAAAATTTCCATCAAAAATCATCCACATTACTCATAAATACCAAGTTCCTTTGAAGTAACCCCCCACCCTACATGTTTTATCTTCTGTTACATCATGATATGATCACGATAAAACTTCCGTAATAATTACCCAGTTCCAACAAGTCCATTGATTCATCTGTCCACTAAGTGTGTTAGGTGAGATGAACACAATCACTGGGGTTTCTCTGCATAAAACAATCCCCAGCGTTGCTCTCCGGTTCCTGAACAGCGAGCAATCTTCACTTTCCACCCTTCCACTATGTAGTTGTAATCCTCCTCTGAGAATTTCTATACAAAGTAAAATTAGTTACAAAATAAGGCAAATCTTATAAAAAACAAATAAAAAGAAATTAGTCTACCCCTTCATAAAAAATCAGCATAAAAAGCATTCTTCAGTCACTAAAATGGCACCCCTTTCTAAACTTAATTTACTGAAATAACAATCTATAATTTTAAAATTACAAAAAAGTATCTAAACAAACATAAATATTTAAAGAAACATGGCAACCTTACCTTAATAAAGTCGTCTTTTATACTCTCTGTACGTTTCAGCTCTCTCTGAAGTACGTCTATGAAGTGGTCAGTGCGGTCCTCTGCTCGGACATTCACAAAACCCACCTTCTCTAGCAACTGTAATGACATTAAATATAAGCTCTGAACTTCTTCAAAATCATGAAGTTGATTAATGGAGGAACAGCTGTTTGTAATGCGAATGATACACTTTTTTTAATCTAACACTATGACTCTTTAAAATTGAAAGGAACTGAAAGCCAACCTAGTCAATTTCATGATTATATTCTCCATATATATATTTATTTATTTTTACTTTACACATAAACACAAACAGTATCTTTAAATATTGAGCAGTAGTCAGATGATACTTTTAAAGTTAGGACACATTTTATTTTCTTTAGATTTAACAACATTGGTTTTACCTTGCCATACTCCGTGGGAGTGAGGAGATGATATCCACGCTGTGCCACATATTTCTGAAAGTTTTCAGAATGGTCTCCGTCACTGCAGCAGTAGTCTGAGATGAGCAACTTGCCACCAGGCTTCAGGAAGGACTGGAATTTATCATATAATTTCATCTCATTATTCTTTAAATAATCTTCCATCAAGCTGTTACTCATAAACACACAGAGACTTAGTTAATGGGATTGATTCCTTGTTGCCTAGATATCCCCTCTTATCCATCTACTAATTCTTGCTAAAGGTGACCGATTGCTTTAAAAAATACAAAAGTGGTAAAAAATACATCTCTAATAGTATCACTACACAGACTGATCCAACTCCACGGGGACTCTTGCTGAGTGCAATAAGTGGAATAGACTAAGTAGAGTAGAATATGGAAGAGCTGGTGACTATATGAGTATGATGGACTCAAGAAGAGTTGTGTGTATTACCTCCGCCAAGGAGGTTATGTTCTCACCCCTGTTTGTCTGTCTGTCATCAACATAACTCAAAAAGTTATGGACTGATTTTGATAAAATTTTCAGGAACTGTCAGAAGTGGGCCAAGGAAGAGATGATTAGTTTTTGGTGGTGATACGGATCAAAAATCAATCAATAATCAATAAAAATCAAAAATTGCTGCCTTGGCAGAGGTCTGCGCTCTCGTTTGTTAATCTGATTGCATTCAGCAATAGTTCCCTCGCAGTTGGATTGATCTACACAAAATGATAATTTCATTGGGAATGGGCTCTTAGATGCATGCTCACCAGTAATCTCCTGAACAGAGTTTCCTTGTCAGCTATGTGCAGGATGGTGTCCCTGCTGTAGACTACATCAAAAGACTCAGGTGGGTATTCCCTCTTTGTGGCATCTGCTACCTCAAACTGTACCTGTAAGATGAAAA
Organism: Lingula anatina; assembly: GCF_001039355.2. Next base: position 22,096 of record NW_019774613.1, read on the forward strand.
CTACAGAATATACATAAGAAATGACATCTTTGAGAGCATATTAAGCCATCCAGGTTGAAAAACCTTCATTCTATGATGAAATTTAATTTAGAAATTAAGCCTCTATTTTTAATAATGTGTATTTGATGAAAATTGACCCTTTTTAGGAAATCCCACCCACATGGTCTCAATTCATGGACCCACAGCCTCTGTTCATGTTCAACAATGTTTATTGAAAGGCCATGTTGTGATAGGGCTAAAACTAATGTAGTCTATTATTATTTCCTTATGCAACTGCATAGCTCTGTCATTATAGCAAAAGAGTTGTAGCAAAAACAAATAATGAAGTTTCGTAAAGTTAATTTAAAATGAGATTAAATTTAACCATATATATAGTATAATAAATATACAATATCAAATGAAAAAAATAAATTCTGACAGCTTTATTTCAATGTTACAACCTTTTAGTGATATAATTACCCTTTTGTCTCTGATTTCATTAGCTCTCTCCAGACCTATACCAATCATATTTTCTGACAAGTCCACAGCAAGCACATGTGCTCCGTATTTCTGAAAATCAGACAGTCCAATGAATTTTTTTGTTATTATTATTATTATTATTTTTTTTTTTGGGGGGGGGGGCAGAAAGAGAAAAATACATCAGATTCTTTGAAGTTATGCATAAGCGAAACTAAAAGTCTGCAGCAGGTGCTGAAGACCAAGTAAATAAATAAATAAATAAAACTGAAAATAATCTCAACTTTTACATCAGAATTTCTATAACGACTAATGGTTACCACACTTGTTTACAGAATAAACTTAACTACTAAACAAACTAAGTTTTTACCTCTGCCATGTGGAAGGCACTGCCTCCAATTCCTGCTCCCACATCTAGTACACGCTGCCCAGGCTTCAGATCCAGCATCTTTACAAACTCCTAAAAATGGCCACAAATCTAATGAATTTAGCTTTTAATCTGACATGGTGACAAACTCCTAAAAACATTTAACAGACAAGAGCCTAGGTTTAAAAAAACTCTGAACATTTATCATGGGACCCAACACTTAACCTTGACAAATCTCAGGAACCATCAGAATTGAATAAAAAAACGCGGAATTCCACTTTTCCTGCGGAAAAAGCTCATGTCTGATTTAAAACGTAGAGCAATAATTGTCAAAAAAAAAAAAAATAAATAAATAAATTCCTGAAAATGGGCAGAATTCAAACAACATACATACCTCCGTGGTCTCTAGTCCTCCTGTGCTGACAAAATGGCGGCCAAAGATCATCTCGTAGCGTAGGATCCCATTTCTAGAGTACTGCTGATTGTCCAGGAAGTCTTGGAATGTTTTGTGCCCAAAGGCAGCTGCCGTGTTTGAATGCATCTTGTGCATCAGCCAGCACACCTGGTTACTGTTATCTTTGAGCTGAATAAAAGCAGAGGACAGTATTAACAGTACGCTGAAAACTGAAAATACAAAAGATGAAAAAAAAAAACTTTGAAAACTACAGTAGGGCTAAAAGATGAATACTATGCACATTAACTTGTTGGCAAATTAACTGACTAGTCCAAGATTTTTAAAGGGCCTTTACTTTTTGACACATTGAAAAAAAGAAAGTTTTTTGGGCTTTTAAAAAGACAGAAAACCACTCCTCAAATAGATCTTCAGCAATTTTCCACTTACTTAATTATCAACCATAATCTCTTTAGTCATTTGGAAAATTCCAAAATATTGAAAAAAAAATGTCTGTTGATAAGACAATTTTGTTAAAACTTCAAACAGACATAAACTGCACAAAGACAAGTTCATAGGCACAAATGATACGACCCTAGTTTCCATACCTTAACATAGGTTTGTATAGACTTGGACAGAATAACTTCAAACAAATTAGTTCCGTCAGGTACTGGCACTGACACAGACTTGAACAAGTTGCTATATGTGGCAGGGTCACGATACTTGGTCGGGTTTGCTTCTCTTTTCTTATCACCTACCCAAAGATATCAGTATCAATATTTTAACCGGAAAATAGAAGCATATACCACAGGTATGCTACAGTTAGCACTTAAAATTGTGCCACTTGCTCTTTTGATTTACCTGAGAATACCAGATGACATACTCTCTGTTTATAATTATGCAGGAGTGCTTGTTTACATTAAATAATTCATGGTAGTCACACTCTTCAAGTGTGTGTGTGTGTGTGTGTGCGTGTGTGTGTAGCACATTAGTCTCCGATTAATAATTGTAGTCTGTTTTCATTTTGCAATAGTATGTCAATAATTAACTAAGATTAAGAATGTCTGGAATTACCGATTTTTCTTATGCTGAAAATATTAGTAATCTTTGCAAAATAATATGTGTATCAAAAAAATTTACACACGTAAAAATGCCTTTAATTCCTAAAGTAAACTCCAAAGCAGCATGCTGTTACTTATCGCTCCATACTATCTTACCTGACTGATGGAAACACGACTCCCTGAAGAAGAAATAGCAGCCATCTTTCAGCCAGGAAAGGATTTTTTCCGCCACAGCTCTCACCTCCTCGTCTCCCAGGTACATAAACAGCCAGTTAGAAAACACCAAGTCGTATCTAGAAAAAAATTTGAATCAGAGCAGACATGTTTTGCCACAAGCATGGTTCTTTTAACCCTAATCCTCCTCACCCCCCCCCCCCCATGCCTGCATGTATTTGCTGCAACTTAAAAATCACTGTAAAATCAGATATAAATTTAAGACTAGTAACATATACATAGCAATCAAATGACTTTTGTAGTGCCTTATATCTCAAGTGACAGAATAAAGGCAATTTCATATCAAATCAAGATATATAGTTATAGAATCTGATAGATAAAAAAGCTTTATCTTAATTCCATGAATATATAGTTTAACTTGACTGCTTGTACATATACCAACACCAAAATACAAGATCATCTACTACCCTGGTTCTTAAGGGTGAAAGATAAATCACTGATACATATTTTTCATCTAATTAACTTACTTGCCCTCTGGCAGGTCAAGTTTTGTGACATCAGCACAGAGAAACTCCACGTTGCCACGGTGACCGTTCAATTCTTTGTTCTTGTCCACAAACTTCTGCATAAAATCCACTGCTGTCACCTGTTTGGCTTTGTCTGCTAGTACAGATGTAAACCGACTGCAAGAAACAGTATATGATAACACATTAAAGAATGGCTAGATAGAGAAGGCTTGATACTGTAGAATGATGTGGGAATAAGGAATGCAAACATGCAATCTTGCTTTACTTCAGAAGAAACACAAACGAATTGCAAAGTTCAAACAATATGTAAGTTTTTTTTCTTTTTTCTTTAATTAAAATACTTTAATAATAGAGGACACTAAAATACTTATGTACTGTTAACTGTATTTCACATTAAAGTTCATGTTAATTAGCAAATATTTTTACTAGCTCTGATATGCACTACAATTATTGTTATAGATATCTCAATCCTAAAACTTAGGGTTATTACCACCTTATATATTTAAGTGTCTCACAAGACATCTTCATTTAGGAGGCCATAAGTATTTTAATGTCACAAAACGTTCATAACACAGCACTTGAAAATTAACACCCCATTTCTATAGATTTTTAGATCAATGTATCCCTGTGGGGAGTCTCACTAGATTACTGTCAGCTTGGCCGGCTTAAGCGTCTGTCCCGCCTACTAAAAGCTGTAGGGGGGTAATTAACTATGGTGTCCGCTCGGCTGACTGCAATTTAGCCTGAACCCCCAGGGAGTTAGGTCGATCTAAAACTTAATCTTTAGATCGATCTAAATCTCTGGGAAAGCACCCTAAGTCCCATGTTTAGCAATCGGCTATTTCCAGTTTAACTTAATTTCTCCCTTTTACAGTAAATCAGACAGGTTTTGAATGCAGCCTTTGGTCTTAGGTTCATAAGCCAAGAAGAGACATTCTATATAATAATAATAATAATTATTATTATTATTATTATTATTATTATTATTATTATTTCCAAAATCCTACCCTATTCCAGATCCTAATTCTAACACAGTTTTGCCCTCTAAGGATGGAATCAGTTCCAGGATTTCTGGGATTTCCTCTTTACACAGCAGCTCTGCATTGCTGTCCAGCATCATTTCTTGGAGAGTTGCATCCTTGGAGTGGCTCTCCCAGAACTGGGTCATGTCATGACGGGTTTCTATGGAAACAAACCACATACTGTACATATACATTCAAAAAGTATCATCTCATAGCAAGTTAATGGTAATGTGACTGAAAAATATGCTCTGCCACTGAAATATGGAGTGAAATTATGCCATCAACAAAGAATTGGGGGAGATTGTCATTGCTACAATTTTTGTAAAATATTTAAATTTATAACCATATCAGCTGAGAGAAAATGATTGTCTTTCAAACACAGACACATATACAATTACACACACACACACATACGCAGACACACATACTGTACACACACGCAGACAGGCAGACACACACACACACACACACACACACACACACACACACACACACACACCGGGTCCCATATGTTTAGGACAGGCATATGGCACAGGTTGGGATTATTCAGAGCATTGGGGTTAGCATATGGGACAAATGGCACCTGTACAAAGTAGTGGGGAACTGACTATACAGTTCCTAGTGGACTTCCAAACCAGTTTCACCGGGAAGTAAAGANACATATATTGATTTAATAATTAATTTAGATCATCATAATTAATTCATTAATCTTCACTCAACAAGCGAAAACAGATCTCAATATGGTTATAGTATATAGGATGCTCGAGATATCAGGTGTAATCCTACAGATGCTTACCGTCTGCAGCCATTATGTCTGTTGAATGTGTCCCGAGTCAGCGTCCTCAATGATTGTCAATCCCTGCTGCCGTGGGTTAAATATAGCCTTACTGAAGTTTATCTAGCCTTTGCACTCCGTGACTTTGACCCCGATGTATAATTTAAGAACACCGGCGCAGGTAACTTTCGGCAATCATTGACACATTCCGCAAGACCCAAAAAGCTACGCGTACCGCAGTGTAATATTTCGTCACCTTATGCAAATCAGGATAATTTCTTTGAAGACACGTTGCATATCCCTTATCATACCCTCCCTCTCTCCAAACACGCTTATACCAGACAGCGGAAAATTCCACACGGGTTTCCACAGACTGCGCGGTTCGATCAGCTGAGTATCTCCATTGATGGTTTTCGCGTACATGGCTTTTCCATACAGAAGCCTCAATTTGAAGCTGCGATATGAAAACAAATGGAGACTTAAAATGAGACCTTTGATCTGACAGTTGTTTGAGTAAGTTTATCCCCATTTTTTCCGGATAATTCACTTTGTTAAAACAGACGAAAGAGTACATAACAGAATGATCGATTATAATTTGACATTCTGGTGTCGACAGGGAAGGGATTTTTCAATGCAAGGAAACTTAAAATTGATGGACAGACAATTCGTTTTATTAGAAATAAAACAAGTGCGGATCCAGGATTATTTGAAGGAGGGGGGGTCCGCTTGGCGTGGGACTCGGGGCCCGTTGAAGGGCCCCAAAATGTTTTGCTTTTAAAAGGGCGAACAGTGTCATTTGGCACAGTTTAGATCTATAATTCAACTAGTCAAAATTCTAATTTCAAGAGGGTACAACTTTTTAGTGTTTTTTTTTCAGTAATCGAAGGGGGGGGACAGGACCCCCCTGACACCCCCAATCCGTCACAGTGCAAAATCGAAAATCCTGCCACCTAGCGATGACCTTCTGAAGTTAAGCTTGTCTTGTGACCTTTACTCGAGCGTAAGGATGGCTTCTGCTAGATTAGTTAGGTGTGCGAGATCTCTATTTCGGACGAATATCAGTCTCTTTCCTCGACTTAGCACGAGTGTCAACCACCAAAAAAGATGGCTAAGTTGCACACAAAACTTAACAAGTGATATTCCAAAAGGTAGGCTATTTATGACTGGTTTTGTTGAGGAAAAAGCATAGCTTTTCAACTCACTTGAGGCTAAGCAGGGATCGGCCAGCATCATGCATGTGTGAGATATTTCCGACTATACTAGTAGTCTGACTGTTTAGGAGACAAAAATAACATTTTTGAGATCGACACGGATCTTTTTTGTTCATTAGATGGCAGACTCATCCGTGTTTGTGTACTGGAGGTGGTATGGGCAGTACATTGTTGTACCCTTAGTAGGTACCGGTATATCAGAAAAAAAAAAAAAAATAGAATGTGCCAGATATAAACACAAGTTATATCTTCTGAATAGTCTTTTGATCCAGAATGTTATATTTTTGGAATTTTGATATTATCTCTAAATTTAAAGGAAATATCACAGTTTTTTAAATAGTGATATTAGGGCAAATGTGTCCTCCCATTATAGCCAGAAAGCTGTGACCACTCAGCGCTATTTTGCCAACTTAAAAACATACTTCACCTTGATCAATTTTCATGGGGTTTGTTGCATAAAATCGCAAATGTTCTGTACTTTCACAAAGTATTGAAATTTAGGCATAGAAGATTTTTGTATAAGTGGTAATTGGTCACTGGCGGGCTAGTGCTGCTGCATGACATGATTAACTGTGGCACCTCAAGAGCATTCTGATATATTTACCCTTAGACTGCATTCCCACAGATTTTAGATCGATCTATCCCCATGGGGAGTCTCACTAGATTACTGTCAGATTAGCCGGCTTAAATGTCTGTCCCGCCTACTAAAAGCTGTGAGGGGGTAATTAACTTTTGTGTGCACTTGGCTGACAGCAATTTAGCGTGAACACCCAGGGAGTTAGGTCGATCCTACAGTGATTGATTACATGGTTTCGCCTTTTTTTAAGGCCAACTGCTCATGAAAACTTCTGAACTTAATTTGAGTTAAAAAACTGAGAGCATTTCTCAAATGTGCACACCTTATTTTCAGACCGCCTTTACACAGAAGAACATGAGTGGGTGAAAGTGGAAGGAAGCACAGGGCTAATAGGAATCTCAGACTATGCCCAGGTTATATAGAATCCATGGTTTTAATAGTTCTTGTCATCAAAAATTTATGATTTGTTGAACACTTTCATTTGCTATGCGTTTTCTTTGAATAAATTTAAAGTTTCATTGGTGTAAAATAACAGAGGTTAACCATAAATTCATGATTAATTTGTAAATTAAAGAAACATAAGCCATGTTGATGTTTTTTTTATACATTTTTACCTTAACACATTGTTTTACTAGCTTTCATAGCTCCAGACCTTAATTGTATGTTAGTGGACCAATCTTTAATAAAACCGGGAAGTATTATTTTTGTCTTAGGTTTAGTTCCTTTTTCAGGCTCAACTTGGGGACCTGGTATATGTTGAGCTGCCAGAGTTAGATGCCGTTTTCACCAAAGGAGGTAAGTTGTATACTGCTAGACCCAGGACTGTG
>NW_019774613.1:38356-158689 GCF_001039355.2 Lingula anatina
GATTTGAACAAACCAACCTTTTTAGGAAAAGGTCTGCTTTGGGTAAAAATTGATGTAGGTACAGGAAGGTTCTGAATTCATGGTAAAGGGTACATTTTTCAGAAAAAGAACCCTCACTTTGTAAGCCATGGCCGGTAAGTTTTAAGTCGAATTTTTCAGTTGCAACTGACTGTGCAATTTTACATGGTCAACTCATACCAGTTTGCCTTCTTATCTTAATCCAGTAGAAGAAGGCCTTGATTACGTAAGACACAGATTTCAGGCCTGTAGCTGTGCAATGGGGGAGGAAGGGGGTTCGTTAATTTTTGGAGCTTTTACCAAGAAACCGCCAATGTACCTAGATCAAATTTTTGTTTAGAGGGAAACTTTTTCCATCAAGAAGGGCAGTTTGTTTTGACCCCCCCCCCCCCCCCCCGGCTATGGGCCTGGGTTTACATGTATCTTAATTTCATGAAATTGGTGCCTAGAATTGATTTCTTTTAACTAGATTGATAAACTGTTGAACCTGGGTGGTAATTAAACTCAGGCATTAATGACATTAATTTGGATCCTGTTCATCTCTTTTCTCTATTGCACTGTAATTTTTCTGAATTCTTGCTATCACTTTAAGGTCAATAAAACTGTAAGGTACTTGTGAGTACGGCAGCAAGCATACTTCATGATATCCTGTTTCAACAAAGATGAACTCTTTCTTGATATCATGCACATGCAATAACCCTGTCATCAAATGCCCTGCCCTGTGTGTTTACAAAGCCTGTGACATGCCATTTATAATATTAATCAATCTGCGATGGGCTATGGTACATGATGAATTAATATGTCAGGTCCATCAGGGCTGAGCCACTGTAGGAGATACCCGTATAAAGGAGGTGAATGATTTATTGACCTGTGATCTAGATTTTTCATTCTACCATCTGGTGTCAACCTTAGGTCCTATGGCATTTAATCACAGAGGGCTGTTTGCCATATAAGTAACTTATCATCTCTGTAATTCCATTAAAATTTATTTAAATCAAATTTGTTCCTGCACAATGCTTCTCAAGTCAATGACCCCATGGCATGAATTTGGAAACTGGAAAGGATGGTGTGGCATAATGCTGTGCAGGTGCATGATTGATTGCAATCAAGACATAAAATCACACTAAAAAAAGAGGACCAATTCATTTAATTGTCATGAAAAATTGTAAGGACTGATATTAAGTATATTTAAATCTTTGTTGTTTTATTTTTTTCTGAAACAAGTGAGCGAATATATATGTATGCTCCTTCCTAAGCCCCTATCTATCATTTACCACACTGTTGAAGGTACTGAAGCATTGTGTCATGCACGCATACTTTCATTGTCCTTAGCACTCACAGTGTGCAGTGAATTTATAACAATCCTCAAGGTTGAGTGCAGCCTGTGAGTCAAACAATATAAAGTCATGCAATTTGAAATGCAAATTTCGTCACTTGTAAATGGTCTCAGGTCTCGTAGAGACTATTTGTTTACAGATAGCTTTGTACAATCAGCTTGATTATCCTCAGTTTCAGAGGTCATTGGTATATTCATGAGGTAGTGTCCAGAGACTTCTGAAACTCAGAGTAGATAACATAACCTGACCAACCAAGATGTCTCCATTGCATATCTGGCAAAATTCCCTCATTTATTTACATGTCATGTACCACCTTGGAATGTCAATGCCATTTAGGGCTGATTTCTTATAAAACTATTGCTCTATGACGATTAATTGTTCCATCTCTGTGGGGACTCATGCTGAATGCAATCAGATTATGAGATTAACAAGCCTCCTCCTGGCACTGAGTAGCAGAAAAACTGGGTAGATAAAAGAGGGTAGGGAATACCCACCCTTAATCGCCAATCACCAAGATTAAAACAGCTCAGTCACCAATCACCAAGATATATTTAGGCCAATCACCAAGAATACCTGAATCACATTTCACGCAGAATATTTGGCTCAAATAACGCATCACACTTGAAAAATAAGGCCAATCATGCTGAATGCAAAGGTATTCTCTACAGTTATGAAATAACCTGAACAACCAAGATGTCTCCATTGCATATCTGTCACCCCTCAGTTGTCACGTACCACTTAAATTGGAATAAATGCTATTTAGGGCTAATTTCCAATGAAACTATTGGTCTATGTAGATCGATCCAACTCTGTGGGGACTCTTGCTGTATGCAGTCAGGTTAAGAGATTAACATGCCTCCTCCTGGCATTGAGTAGCAGAAAAGCTGGTGGTTATACAAGAACATTGGAAATGGGGGGGGGGTTAATCTGTTAAGCCGATTGTATGCAGGGAGACTCTCATTGGAGTTGGATTGATTTACAGCATATAAGACTAATAGTTTCATTGGGAATCAGCTGTAAAATCCCCTTTCCTTAAGTTTTATTTGCACAGAAACCACAATACTATGCCACTTGTATTATTTATGAACAAAAATTAATTTCCAGGAAAATATATGTTTAAAATTTCAGATGTGTCTCCAGGTTCAGCCAATAAAGAAGATGCCAATGGTTTGACGCACAGACATCCAGCACGTCTGCCGTCCACCAGCTCACAACTTGGACTGGCCACAAGTGACCAGCTGGCCGCAGCAGGGGATGGTCCAGAAAAAGTTGAACTGAAGAAAACCATGGGTTTAGTCAGTGGGATAGCACTTATTGTAGGGACTATGATTGGTAAGAATGTATACATATTTCACTAACCATGCTTACAAAACTTTGCCCAGAGAGTCATATCATATTCCCTTCATAAGATGAACATTATATCTGGATATTTTTGATGATAGCTGTATGGATGCTCAACAAAATGTTGAAGGTTTCATTGGTTCATTTGTCAGGGTGTGTGAATAATCAAGCCTTGAAAATGGAATATTTTTAATGTACCCAGAATATTTGATAAGTCAAAAAGAAACAATAAGCATGTTTATTCCTGCCAGAATGCTTCCTTATTTGGTAAAAATTAATGTTAATGACATTATTCGCTAGTCTTGTAAGCTAGAATTGGAAAAATAAATGCTTTTAATAATCAAGTCAATGGGATAGACTTCTTGTTTTCAGGGAATGTCATTGAATGTCTATGAGAGACCATTAAAGGATTACACAGTTTTCCTTTCATGTAGGTCTGCCATATTTAGAACTTGGCTCTTCTTGATGTGAATGCTCTCTATGTCACTTTTCAGGTTTCAGATATGTCTCATTGGAGAGAAAGGGGGAGGGGGGGGGGGAGTTGAAATTTGTCTGCATTGGTTTTGCTCAGTTTCCCACATGTATAATAGTATAATATTATCAAATGTTTAATATTTTCAAAATAGATCAAATTTTATTTGACATGTTCCTGTTGGTTGTTTGCAGGTTCGGGGATATTCATCTCACCAGGGGGCGTTATAAGCAGCACAGGCTCTATTGGTCTGGCACTGGTAGTGTGGGCAGGGTGCGGCATTCTGGCTATTCTAGGTATGGAATTGTATTTAAAAGGCTGTGTAATAGAATTTATTTTTTCTAGAGAGTTTCTGCTCTGATGTTTTTTTTTTTTAATTTATTTTTCGGGCAGTGTGCATTGACTTATACCTTCTGCTGAATTGTAATCGCATTCTTTTTTGCACACTTGGAGAATTACATTCAGAATTGCTATCATTTTGTTTTCTTATACACTTTTTATCCAATAACAGTAATTGTATGTTATTTGAAACTTATTAAATTACCTTGATTTTGTTTACATATATGTATATATTATTTTTATATTTTTATGTATATATATTATTTTTTATAAAAATGTACTGGTACTACTTGAACATTTGAATAGTATTTTACGTAAAATAACATGAACATTTCTTAAACTTTTTTTTTTTTTTTTTTTTTGAGATACATATGTATATAGCAATTTTATTGTTTGATACCCAGTAAATTGGGACAAATTATTTGAATAGAGAATTTAAATTCGCCATTTTTTGCTTTGGGTTATTGTAATTTTGCTTTATAGAAAGCATTTCAGTCTATAAATTAAAAAATATATATATTATGTCTAACTGCTTTATATGCTAATAGTACTAGTGGAGCCTTTTACTCATATAAATTAAAATCATGTGCTACAGTAGTCATACTTATTTATTTTTATTTTAAGATGGAAGACATATGATGTACACTAGATCTTTATATAGCAATGAAAAAAATAAATAATATTATTATTTAACTTTAATCTTCTCTTTATCATCAAGGTATGGTGGTGCCCTATCCATAACTGTTAAAAAAAATTGATCTGTCAATCCATTGTGAAATACACCAGTGTCTATCAGCATTACTCAAAAACTGAAAACTAGAGCCTGAAAAACAAATTTTATCAATTACAGTTTTACGAATGGTATTTGATATTGCATACCTTGGTGATTGTAAGGGAAAATAGTTGATACTTTGAGGAAAAAACTTTATTTATATAAAGATCTAACACTCATTGACAATACAGAAAGTTACAAGACAGTGTTTATTTTTTGTGAAATTTTCTTCCTTTTTATTTGAAATAATTCCATATACTGGCAAATATGAAATTAAATGTATCGTAAAAAAAAACTTTTATTTAATACAAGATAATGTCTTGATACTTTCAGTTGTAAAGGTCACTAAAAATGCTTCCAGATGATAAACTAACCAAAGCCAACAAATTGCCATTGATTTTAGGTTCCTTGTGCTATGCTGAGCTAGGGACGGCACTAACAAAATCAGGCGGAGAATATGCATACCTTTACGAAGCTTTCGGACCTATCCCAGCATACCTCTTTGCATGGCTGTCAGTGGCAGTGATAAAAACCTCCTCACTCTCTATCATTATGTTAGCATTTGGACAATACTTATCTGTTGTCATATACGATGGCTGTGGCCCACCTCCTTCTATTCCCAAAATGATTGCTGCAGCTGCTATTTGTAAGTACAGTGACCTTAATTAACATTGTGTGCGTGCATATGCTTTAGAATAAAATCATTCAATCCTAGGATCCACCAAACAATATACGAATACATGTATACAATGCAGAGTATATATTTGGTGGGTCTTATTCGTAGCTAGAATCAAAGTTGCATGGGCATTTTCAATCACTGGAATAGATAATGTAAAATAAATCATTGCTATTCAGTTATACATGTATGACATGCTTATACATGTAGCTATAAGGTCCTAACTGAGGTATATATAACCTTTGTTTCAAATGCTCCATATTTACCTGCAGACATAGATATTGGTGAAAAGTCTGAAAAGTTTAACAGTTTAGTCTAATATTAGATAGCTACTGCAAATCACAGTGCATGTTGGCTCTTCTTTGCTTGTAAGATTCTTTCTCATTCAGTCACAATAGAACTCTTGGTCTAGCTTGTAAGACTGTCTCTGATTCAGTCACAACCTTGCATCCCTTTTAAAATTTTCCTCCATCTGAATAAACTCGGACATATTTTTCCATTTACTGCACTTTAGCAGGGTGCCTTAAATTTAGCTTAGCAATGTGAAAATTTCAAAAAAGGGTTATAGCTTTTTTCTGAAAAAGTGGACCTCCCTGCCCCACCCCTTGGTTGACTTCAAACTGGAAAAATGGCATAAAATCTTCATCAAATGTTGATTGGCTCTTACCAGCCAAAAATGCTGTTAAATTAAATTCTTTAGTCTCACTCCTGCATGAATACAGGCCCTGGCATGATTGGCAGCTCCCCCCCCCCCCCCCCCCTTCAATCATACACAAAATTTCTGAGAATTGGAACTTCTTTTTTCTAATGAATTGACCAAAAAATCTCTTTATTAACTTTGACATCTTTAGGTTTGCAGGATTTTAAGGATTTCATGCTTTATTATCTGCATTTTTTAAGCTTGGTTAGTCTGATTTTCTAGCTGCATTTTGGCATTTCTTTTACTTAAGACTGCTTTTCTCTAGGATCTTTGTGTTACGCTGAGCTGGGGACCGAAATACCAAAGTCTGGTGGCGAGTACATTTATCTAGGCAGTGCGTTCGGTCCTGTCCCAGCATTTCTCCATGCATGGCTATCAATTGTTGTTGTTCGTCCTTCCTCTATGGCTATAATATGCCTTGCCTTTGCACACTACACTATGGCACCTGTCTATGACAACTGCGGGCCTCCTCAATCAGTGCTGAAACTAACTGCAGTATTAGCTATATGTAAGTATGCTAGGTTAAGTTGGAAAAAATAGCAAATTTGCTTTATAAATGGGTTTTTGGGGCATAAAAACAACAGTATTCAGGTATTTTGTGTGGTCTGTTGTATTTTTCCCACTATAACCAAACCAACACCCAATGTATCTTTTCCATTAAAAAGAATAGGTGCAAAAAGAATTCAGGATTTCCACAAAATTAGGGTGGCAGTCACAATTTTGTCTGGCCTAACTTATAGCCTCTGCACCCCAGAATGACAATCATTTAGGACAAAATTAGTTGACTTTTTAAATTATTTTCACTCATAAATTACTGGTATATATGCATGTGCACATGTATATGATGATCTTGGTTCAAAATATTAAAGCAGCACTTGTCCAAATTTTCCTCCACAGGAGCACTGTGTTGCACTGAGCTTGGAACTGCTATCCCAAAGTCTGGGAGTACATATGCATATTTTTATGAGGCTTATGGTCCAGTTCCGGCATTTCTTTTTGTCTGGATCACAATGCTTGTTCAACAACCATCATCATTGGCAATTATTACCCTTGCATTTGCGAGGTACACACTGACCCCTGTCTATGGGAACTGTGGGCCTCCACAGGCAATTCTGAAATTGACGGCCTCTGCTGCTTTGTGTAAGTATAAGGGACCATTCCCAGACCCTATCATACCAACTGTGGATTGATTCCTTTCCAAGGGGATTCTCGCTAAATTGCAATCAACTTTATTGGTTTAGATGTCTGTCACACCTACTGAAGCTGCTAGGAGGTAATTAAGTGTTGTTTAGCAGCTTCTGTAGGCATGCCAGACTTCTAAGCCGTCAAGCTATTCAGTTGTTTTGCTATAAATATATTTAATCAAAAACAGTTACAAACCAGGAAGATAGATATAATGAATGGGTTTGAAGTCTCACAAGCAATTTGATTGTTTCAGCAATAAACTTGAAACACATCTTGTGGGGATAATCAAAAACACATACTGACAGTCAGAAACAAGGAATTTAAATATTGGTCATCTGGTGGGCTTGAAAATATACAAGCAAGCACTTGTAGAAAGTTAGAAACTGAGAAAATAGTTGTAAATGCAGATGATATATGTACAGTACATGTACCAAGTGCATTTGTGTCAGTACGTGTATGTAGATCTTATTTAAAGAAGATAATCATTAAAGGACAGATTTCAGATTGCACGTGTAATTAATGATTTGGGTTCTCGAAGAAACTGTGACAAAAAATGATAATATAGTAATTAAGATAATTAAAATTCATTGTTCAACATATGCACCAGGTATATTAAGTATTTCCAATGTAGATTTAATTAGGGCACTGAAAGAGATTGCATGAACCCTATATCACTACAGAAAACAATGGTGATCTTTACTGTTTAATGCATCCTGTTTATGATGTCAGATTACACCAGATGATCACTACAGGAATATGCTGAAGCAATGCCACCAGCATCACTGGGTTAACATTTCAGGGGCAGATTTAGGCCATCTTCTGGGTCTTCTGGAAGATGGTCATGCAGATTTTCAAGTTTACATTGTCAGACATCTAATGTTTTCTGTCGGAAGACGGTCAAAAATGGAAGATGGATCAAAAAGATAATTTGAAAGACTGTCAGAAAATATCTCTGGATCCATGCACCCTGCATCTGTAGAAGCTATTGCATTATTGCCTTTCTGTATCTGTTGTTTATTGATTACCAACATGCTTTCAAGTGCGTGCCAGGTTTTATCAGTTAGGCTTCATTCACATGCAATGTCTATTTTCTAAATTCTATTTTCTATTTGCGGTATGTCTTATGATCACGGTCTGTGCCCTGAATATCCCGCGGCGCAATTACTGGCAGCGTGAGCCAGTTACTATAAGTTACTACAATGTATAAGTAACTGGCTCGCGCTGCCAGTAATTATGCGGCGGGATATTCTAGGCACATGCAGACCGTGATCATAAGACATACAGCAAATAGAAAATAGAATTTAGAAAATAGACATTGCATGTGAATGAAGCCTTAGTCCTTGGATCAACTTGGGAGAAAAATACTCCCTTGGATTTTCTATAAAGACTTCCATATGGCAGAGTTGTCTTCTCCAGCATTTACTCAGTACTGACAGGTCCTACATATGACAGATTTAACTTTTCAGGAAAGGGATCAGACTTGAGCACTTAATTTTCTCTTTGCCCCCCTTGATCCACCATAAATCTTCATAGTGACTGGTAATTGAATTTATATAATCAATGATAATCAGAGAACATATCAGTATTTGTCATTTAAACTTTGTATAAATCAGTATGGGGCAGTTCCCTAATTGCTAGAGAATGCAGAATTTAAGGCAAAAACTAGTGCACACTTCTTTAATTTAAACATTGCATGATGCTTGAAAATGTATGAAATATCAATTATCATTTTAATATTGAGAAGAATTTCTCTTAAATGACAGCATGATAAAAAATTGTGGTGTGGTTGGTGCATGATTTTAAAAGCGCATTAATATACCCATCTTGATTATATATGGATCTCGGAATGACAATCATTTAGGACAAAAAGAGTTGGTTTTTAAAAGTAATTATTTTTCACATATTTAAACATTTATGATCTAGATTCAATATATTAATTAAAGCAGCACTTGTACAAATTTCCTTGACAGGAGCACTGTGTTGCACTGAGCTTGGGACAGCCATTCCTAAGTCTGGGAGTATGTATGCATATTATTTTGAGGCTTATGGTCCAGTTCCGGCATTTCTTTTTGTGTGGACCACATTGCTCGCAAAAAAACCATCGTCAATGGCAATTATTACCCTTGCATTTGCGAGGTATACACTGACCCCTGTCTATGGGAACTGTGGGCCCCCACAGGCGATTCTGAAATTGACAGCCTTTGCTGCTTTGAGTAAGTATCAGGGACCATTCCCAGACCCTATCGTACTAACTGTGGATTGACCTATCTCCAAGGAGATTCTCGCCAAGTTACAATCAATTTAAACAGCTGTCTGTCATGCCTACTGGAGCTGCTAGGAGATAATTAACTATTGTTTTGCAGCTGCAGTAGGTGTGCCAGACATCTGAAAGCAATTTAGCCAGAAACCCCTCTGAAAGGGATCAATCCTGTTTGATCGATCTAGGTATGGGAACCCAGTCTTAGTATTTATATAAATATATCAAAGGCAGATTTGATGAGGGGAATTTTTTTAGGAAGGAAAAAGAACTGGATAAATAATAATGGAGCTGGTACCGGATCTAAAGCTCTGTGAATTTTTTTTCTTAGCAATAAAGCTGAATATTTCTTTTTCTCCTGTGCATTAATTGTTTCTTATGATTCACCCTGGAAGTCAGGTGTCCACAAGTACTGTCTTTGATTTCTTATTCTTTGTTGTTAATGGTAATTGCCATGTACAATGGAAAAATCTTATGACAGGGTATTTCATAATAATGAAATTTTCTTAAGAGTTCTCTGCGTTTAGAGTGTATTTTTTTTTTTAGAGTGTATTTTAGAGTGTATGTTAGTTGTGTACTTGCTTAGTGCTGATTAAATGAACTCGATAAAAACATCAAGCAATTTACACAATGTTTCATGCTTGGAATAAGGACATACTGGTATTTAAAAAAAGTGCAGAATAATTTAAGGGTTAGAAACCAGGAAGATAAATATGACAGCTGGACTTTAAACTACTTTGCAATGAACATACGTAATCAAAAACAGCTAGAAACCAGGAAGATAGATATATGGGTTAAAATTCACACAAGCAATTCAATTGTTTCAGCATTAACTAAGCACAAAACAAATCTTGTAGGGATAATTAAAAACAGTCAGATAAAAAAGGAAATTAAATATCGTAAATGGGCTTTAAACTACCATGTATACAAGCAAGAGCATGCAGAGAGTAAAAAATGAGAAAATAATGGTATATCTAGATGATACATGTAACAAGTGGATTTGTATCAGTGTATGTAGATTTTATTTAAAGGAGATGATCATTAAATGACAGATTTCATATTGCATGTGTAATTTAAATGATTTGGGTTAATTGAAGAAACTGTGAAAAAACCTATAATATTAAGACAATAGATTCATTGTAGAACATACATGTCAGGTATGTCCTTAAGTATTTCCAGTTAAGGTACGAAAGCGATTGCACGAATCATTCATCACTACGGAAAACAATGGTGATCTTTACTGTTTAATATATGCTGTTGTTAATGATATCAGATTACACCAGATGATCACAAAAGGCATGCTGAAGCAATGCCACCAGCATCACAGGGTTTATCTATAGAAGCTTTTGCATTATTGTTTTTCTATATCTGTTGTTTATCTTTCCTGCATTTTACAAATGGGTAAATAACATGTTCCTCAACAAATGTTTGTCTCTTTCTTCCATGTAAAGAACACATGTTTTAAGGATTTCCCCAAAAAATATCCAGATTTAATGTAAACTTTCTGATATTTTATCCTAAAATTAAATTTTCTTATTGTGACAAAATTAGTTTTTTAAACAAAAAAGCATCATTTATGTCAATATAAAGATTATGATATTTATGGTCAGTGAATTATTACAGTATTATTAAATTATATGTCTTTCCATTGCGTATGTCTGCAGTGGTTATTATGGGCATCAACTGTTACTCCGTTAAGCTGGCGACAAGGGTTCAGAACTTCTTTGCTTTTGCGAAACTGGCTGCAATTGGACTGATTATTGTTGGCGGAATAGTTAAACTTATACAAGGTGAGCAGGTAATAATTATGTATTATGTCATGAACAATTATTTAATTTACAGATTGTCACTGCAATGTTTAAAACTGCCATCTTAAGGTTATGATAAACAATCATGACTCTGAAATATTGTGTAAAAGAAATCTTTACTTGAAGCTGTACTACGTATAAATGTTCTTTTGACAAATTTTTCATCTTTACAATATTGTTAGTTGATTACATAAAAATGGTGTTAAACCTGTATTAATCTATTGTGTAATTAAGTCTTAAAAATGGAAAAAAAGCAAATTATTGCAGTTTGTCAGATTTAATCATTTACTATGTTCAGAATCTCAAAATGGAGCAAATTGAACATTTAATATTGTTCTATATATACTTTCTACGTCTCAACAATTTTCTTAGTTGATCATTAAGAAAAGGTTAGGAAATTAATTGTTTTATGTAAAAAAAGTGTTAAAATGGAAATAAACCCATTTCAGTTTCACATTTTCTCAGATTCAATTCTTAGGTATGTTAACAGTCTTCAAAATGATGGCCCTGTGAGTTTCATGACAACAGGCCTATCGGTTTTCCTTGAAATGTGTTTACAGTGTTGCATATATGCTGAAAAGTGAAAAAACAGCATAACTTCTACAATAATGGCCCGATCATGCTGATTTTCGAACCTGACCTGCATTTTATGAATATTCATCAGCTCTGTATATAATCAGCCAAAAAGTAAAACTGCCTTCCATTTATCGTGTTTACAATGAAAGTGCACGGCGCCGTTTAACATAATGTTCTTTTGCATCAGAATTGACAGTAGCCTATTTTGTGCATAGTTATTTCCTGTTTTTTGTCTGTACATTTGACAGCTTTGCTGCCTTGTTACATTATGTGCTGGGTTGTTACTGATTACAGTACTTTATAAAGAGAAATAGAAAAAATATATTGGTTTGCTTACATGGACAGAAAAAAAGAAAAGTTAATTATCTTTTTTTTAATTCAAAAATAAAAAACTTAAACTTTAACAAAATGAAAATATAGGACTGGATGACTGATTTATTACTGAAAATTAAAGAATATTGATATTACAGTTAAGAAAATGAACATGAAGGCAAAATTGTTATACATATATCCGGTCCATTAATATTTATCTTAATATAATTATTTACTTCTTTTATATCCAGGTAATATCCAACACCTTGGCAATGGGTTTGAAGGCACCTCTAACAATGTGGCTGGAATAGCACTGGCATTCTATGATGGGCTGTGGGCTTATGACGGCTGGTGAGGAACATGTAGCTAACAATTGTGTTTATATGATCCACTGTTATATGTGCATATAGTGGTCATGCAGGCCTTTCTGAAACTGAAGTTCTGAATCTTTTGATGCTCCTTTCTTGAGCCTCTGAATCACAACTGTTAACGGTAGTTTTTGTACTTTAAAAATGGCACAGCCGGATCTGCCACACTGAAAACATGATATTCAGTATGCTGAGCAGAGAAGATGGAGTCTCTGTCAACTTGACACTACCTTAAATGGGTTGATTAATTTTTTAATGATTTCAGCATAAGTAGAACAGGGATCAATATCTAAAAATATACAGAAGAAGCTTAGACCCAAAGTGTTGGCAGCTCGATATGCACTTCTGTGAAATTCATACAAATTCATCATTTGTCAAAATTTTAAATTTGCAACATTGAAAAAAAAAATTGTTTTCAGTTAAAGACTATCATGAATGGTTGGCTTGTTTATTGTAGGAACAACTTGAATTATGCTACAGAAGAGTTGCAGAACCCAACAGTGTAAGTGTAATTGTTTGACAACTTTTGTATTCTTGAATGTGACTTTCCATATAAATGTTTGATCAATTTACTTAGTTTAAATTTTCATTGGTAAATCACCACAAAAATTGTTACTTGCTTTTTTACATGTTTGAACCCAACAGTAGAAGTAGCTGATGGGCCCTTAAAACAAACTGCTCAAAGTACCAGTAATTGTTCAGGGGAAGATGGAGGCCATCTTCTGGGTCTTCCAGAAGACAGTCAGAAATTTTCAAGTTTACATTGAAAGTTATTTAATTTTTCTGTCGTAAGACGGTTGAAAAAGGAGGACGGATCAACAAAGATCATTTGGAAGACTGTCAGAAAATAAATCTGGATTGATCTGCCCCTGTTGTTGACACTTTTCATGTTTTTTCTTATTTCAGAAATCTTCCTCGTGCCATTCTGATTGGCTTGCCGCTGGTTATGATATGCTATATCCTTGTTAATATTTCCTACTTGAGCGTCATGTCTGCTGCAGAAATTATTGCATCACCTGCTGTGGCTGTTGTAAGTATGGCCATGAGAAACAATGGTTTTTGAGTAATTTTGACTTCTCTTTTTTACATCTTTTATTACATATACCAGATAAAAAATACACCACTACAACAGACTTTGTTGAAGTATATAATGTTGGAAGACTAATTAAGATTGGAATATCTATATCAGTATGTTTGACACAATCAGATGACCAACAAAATGGATTTTCCAAGTTTGTTGACTATTTCTACTTTTTTTCTATAAATTACAGAAGCACAATTAACTAGACTATGTGCAACATTGATTCTTAATTAGGATTTAGGATGTGGAAGATTTTCATTCACTCTTATCAAATGTTCATGCCATTTTAGTTTAACAGTTTTGTGCTGCGTACAGCTTCTTAGCTGATTATGATAGAGAACATGTTTACTGTAAGCTATGTAATAAAGGTTTTAAATCTTCATTTTACAATATTACAATAGTCCCAGATATAATAGTACTTCAGCTTCTTTGCTGATTAAGATATATATTTACTGTAAAGTTTGTAATAATTCATTTTACAGTCTTTTATCTTATATATTATTTCAGACATGGGCAGATAGAGTGATAGGCCCAGCAGCCATTATTATTCCTATCTCTGTGGCAATGTCTACATTCGGTGCTGCTAATGGCACAGCCTTCACAGGTGGCAGGTGGGTCATTTTTTCCTTCTTCTTTTTTTATTTTGTCAAAGCACCACATGCACGTCATTCATTGGCACTAAATCAAACATAACATCATTATTGGCAGCATGAATTATCAGTTTTCCTGTATTAAAGTATGACTTGAATATAGAAATTAAACTTTTGATTCAGTTTTTTTTTTTTTTTTTTTTTGTGCATGTGTGTGTGTGTGGCGTGTGTGTGTGTGTGAGGCTTTGACACTTATTTATTGTTGTTTGATGTGAATTATATTCCAGAATTTTTCCGTTGTCATTTTGAATTGACAGGCCCCTATTTTGTGGTATAGCCAAATTAAAGGTCACAAAATAATAAGAGTCATTTATTTATTCTGTTTTCCAGCTTTGGTTTGTGGTAGTGACAGATCCACGATTCATCAGATTCTGCCAGAACCTCATAAGATTTCCATTTTTCTGTTCCCAGGCTTTGTTTTGTGGCAGCCAGAGAAGGCCATCTTATGAGTATTCTGTCCATGGTTCATGTCAAGAAGTACACACCTCTCCCGTCCATGATCTTTACTGTAAGTATAAATATTCTATCAGGGGGGAGAGGGGGGTTGAAAAGAACTGCCCCTTTTGCTGGGAAAATGTCCAGTCTGGGTAAATTAGATCAATGTAGGTACGTGAAGTTTTTGTGGTAAAAGGTCCCCTTTTTTAGAAAAAGACTCTCCCCCCCCCCCTTTGGAATTGCTGGCTACTGGTCCGTCTATCATAGGATGCATATGACAATGGACAAAATAATAGATAAATAATAAATAATAGACTTCTGAAACCTTCATTGAACTGTGATGGTATGGAACGAAGCAAGGTTAGCTAGTATTGATACACCTTGTTTGAATCCATTATATATGCATTCTCTTCATTGTATTTACAATAAATTCCTAAATTTTGAAAACACTTTATTAAATTTTGTCGTTTAAAAAAAATGATACTTAGGTTTGGAATAAGCCATATTAAATTTTGATATTAGAAAATGATACTTAGGTATGGAATGAGCCGTTTTGGGGGGATTGCCTTGCAGGACATTGGCATGCTATTTCAGTCTGTTGAATCATTTCCATTTTCAGGCCTGCATTGCCATTCTGATGATCATTCCAGGAGATATATCTGCTCTCATCGATTTCTTTAGTTTTACTGCCTGGTTGTTTTATGGTGCAACATTTGCTGCTCTTCTTGTCCTACGATTCAGACAGCCTGACCTGCCAAGGCCATACAAGGTATTCATTCATATCAGCAAATATTTTTTGGCAAAATGTCTTTCATACTTTTCTGCAAGTTCCTAAACATTATTATTATACTTCTTCATATCTTGCATTTCTGTTTCCAGTAACTGTGAATGTAGCCATCTACTCTTTTATTATTTATTTATTTATTTATTTATTTTTTCATAAAACATAAAATGATGACTATTTCCCGTATTTTCCACAGGTTCCAATAGTGATACCAATTTTCATGCTGCTTGCTTCCCTGTACCTAGTCATAGCTCCCATTGTGGACTCCCCTAAACTGGAGTACCTGTACGCAACCTTGTTTATTTTGGCCGGACTTATCTTTTATGTGCCTTTCATCCACTTTAAAATACACCCAAAGTTCATTGGTAAGTACATTTTTGGGTATTCACCATTAAAAAGTTGTTTAATTGTCTCTTTACAGTTCTATTTAGGCAGAGTCTTGATTCCAATGTCATCTCACAAAAATGGGCTATGTTCTGAATCTGTTAATTTTATAAATTTTAAAAAATAATCCACACTTTTGTACATTCTTCACTCATATATTTGATATTTTGATTATCTGTAAATTTCATTATAATTCATAATCAGTTTATGTATATATTTTGATAAAAAGAATTGATTTTAAATTACAGATCAGTGAATAATTCTCCAAATCAGATTTATAAAAAATAGATTGATTAATTATTAAATAAAAACAAATGAATTTTTTCCTACTTTCAGATAAAATCACAACAGCTCTTCAGTTGTTAATGGAAGTATCACCAACAGAGTATGAACCAGACAGTTAGACACTAGAAGATGGCGGATCTAGAGCATTTTATTGAAAAAAAGGTTTCTGATGACAATCAGACTGGTATATGAATATAAACAGTTTGAAAGAAATCAAGATGTTATTAATGAACATAAATTTAAGGAACAAGGACTTAAAGAAAATGATGTTAAAGCATCTTCAAGCCTCACCTGAGGAAAATACCAGCTGAGCTGCTATACAGAGACAATAACACAAACAACAAACATTTTAAACGAACATTTTTAAACGTGATTCGCAGTTCAGTGCAAATTTAGGGGGGGTCAGGGGGTCCCAACCCCACTTTGTTTCTGATTAAAAAATCACACAAATGGTCCCCTATTGAAATTAGAATTTTGACTAGCTGTAAATCATAGTTCTAAACCGTACCAAATGGCACTGTTCACCCTCTAAAATACCACATTTTTGGGGGCCTCATGCCCGGAGTGGGGGGGGGGGGGCGACCCCCCCCCCCCCCCNCAGGGGGTCCCAACCCCACTTTGTTTCTGATTAAAAAATCACACAAATGGTCCCCTATTGAAATTAGAATTTTGACTAGCTGTAAATCATAGTTCTAAACCGTACCAAATGGCACTGTTCACCCTCTAAAATACCACATTTTTGGGGGCCTCATGCCCGGAGTGGGGGGGGGGGGGGCGACCCCCCCCCCCTTCAAGTAATCCTGGATTCACTCCTGCCGATTGTGCTGTGACAGTTTTTCAAGGACGTTACTGACCCATCAGTTTGTTCTCTTCAGCTAGTAATCTGCAAAATGGATAATTATTTTAATGATGTCATCTTTTATGCAAAAGGAATTTGTACAGTCTTCCATTTAAGAAATCAAGCTTTGTCATTCATTTTAATATTGAATGTTGAGCTAATTTACGTATGTATACATCAATTTAGTGGAGCATAAAAATCTGAACTATGCAATACCTATAAAAATTTAGCAAAACTGTCAATTAGTAAAACACTGATAGTGCTTACTATCTTTCTCCATATTAACCTGATATTTTAAGAACTAGTCTACCACCAAGACTGAAATTGTCTGATTTCAAGTCGAAATATCATAACTTCATTTAATATTAATAGATTAAAGTTAAATGTTTATGTTTTACTGAATTACTTCATTACAGCAGTCAAACACTATTTCCGAATATTATATACCCGTGGACGGCGTATCAAAATCGCTTGGAGGAATTAGACGTATCCCCACATTTATGATGCGTCTCAGTTGAATATTTCTTCTTTTTAGTGCACGCTGTTATTCAGTCACAACGTAACTATATACATTGTACGACCTAAAGCTTACAAAACACAATAGAATGTTTCCATTAACTTTTAAAAAAATACATAATGCAGCAGTGACAGGAATTATATACATTCGGTAATAACACGTGTAGGCCCTAAATGAAGTCTGAGTTAACTTGCCGCCAAATTATTCAAGGGGGCACCTTCTGGATCTTTATACATACGGCACCTGACAAAGCTGATAGACAAGAAAGGCAAATTTTATATTTTCAGCGAGAGATCGTTCGCCAAAAAGACGAGAAGGTAATTTTCTTATCTGTTCAAGAGACTTCGTTAGCCGAAGATCGGGAGCAAGAGATAGTTGCCAACTGCATCGTTACCGATTATTTTAAACCCTCCCTCCCCAATGAAATTTATTATTTTTTAAATATTTTTATTTTATTTTATACTACCCTCACCCCCGCTCACAGCACTTGGAAAATTTCGACACCCTGAAATTTTGAAGGAAATTACAGATGGCAATTTTGAACGGCCTGTAGTATACCCTAATCCTGGAAAAAGCGTTGGCCCTGGGTGAAATAATACTAGTTTAGTAGAACTTAATTATATTGTGGGAATATTTTTAACTTTAAGTGATGGTTTAATTACTAGAGAAAACTAAGCTATTATATTTGGCACATATAATTTAAACTGCCCTTCATCTGTTGCGTAAGTCTAAATTTAGTTGTACTTGGGGAATTTTGAAAATCTGTGCGTACAATTTTAAAAGTTCTGGTTTCACCCCTGAATATAGGGGCCTAGGCTACTGTATATACACCTCATGCGTTTATTTTGGAGTTTATTGAAAAAAGAAGGAAATTTTATACCAAAATCTGTATTAAACGTTTATATAATTATTAAATATAAAAAAGACAACATTTAAGGTTTCAGATGAACTAAAATAATCTAGAAACGCATTATCTCAATGAATTGGAATGTGTCCTGTCCTGAAGATATTTTAGATAAATAGTATCGAATAATAGTATGTTACCCATTTTACCTGCATACATGTAATGTTTTGTCTCGTACGCTGTCTCGTATGTAGGTTTTATGACATTGTTTTCGTAAATAAGCGGAAAGAATCGGGTAGAATAATGCGACTTTGCTGTGTATCAGCAACAACTTTGTCATGGCTGCAACATGAAATTTACGTGCACATTAGCGACACTTCGCCTCAACGAAGCTGATCCAAATCACAGCCGCTGTGGACTGACACCCAGTGAAATCGCTGTATACAGTCCAGATCTACGCAACTAGTACTCACATTTAAACGTGCAAACTACATTATACATTAGAGGACACTCAGACTGAAGAGAGACCATCAGTGTTTCAATGTTGTAAAAAAATTCTTTCAAAATATTGCCGTGTTTGAAAAGCGTTTACACAGTTGCACACAGCGTGAAATGACTCACACTGGAAATAATCCATCATATGCTGACGTTGTGAAAAGTGATTTAATAAGATAAACAACTATTTACCACAGTAAAAGACCCACCTGACGAAAAACATGTAATTGTGACCTACACTAGAGAACAAAAATTCGAGTGGCAGTATTGTGAAAGAAGTTGTAGTGAGGAAAGTACATGTATGTGTATATGGCACATAATGGCCCACAGTGGGAAAAAACCTTTCAAATGCCAGTATTGTGAAAAGAGTTTTAAAAAGAAATGTAACTGTATAATACATGAAAGGACCCACACCGGAGAAAAACCATTCAAATGCCAGTATTGTGTAAAGTGTTTTAAACAGAAAAGTAAATGTATAAGACATGAATTGATCCACACTGGAGAAAAATCATTCAAATGCCAGTATTGTGAAAAGAGTTTTATCGTCAAAAATAAGCGTACACAACATGAAAGGACACATACTGGAGAAAAACCATTCAAATGTCAGTATTGTGAAAAGACTTTTACTGTCAAAGACAAGTGTGTTCACCATGAAAAGACCCACACTGGAGTAAAGCCATTCAAATGCCAGTATTGTGTAAAGAGTTTTAGTGAGAAAAGTTACTGTGAACGACATGAAAGGATTCACACTGGAGAAAAACCATTTAAATGCCAGTATTGTGAAATGAGTTTTATTGTCAAAGACAAGTGTATTCAACATGAAAGGACTCACACTGGAGAAAAACCATTCAAATGCCAGTATTGTAAAATGTGTTTTATTGTCAAAGACAAGTGTATTCAACATGAAAGGACTCACACTGGAGAAAAACCATTCAAATGCCAGTATTGTATAAAGAGGTTTAGTGAGAAAAGTTACTGTAAACAACATGAAAAGATTCACGCTGAAGAAAAGCCGTTTAAATGCCAGTTTTGTGGAAAGTGTTTTATTCAGAAAAGTAAATGTATACAACATGAAAGAACCCACACTGGAGAAAAACCATTCAAATGCAAGTATTGTGAAAAGTGTTTTATTGTAAGAAGTAATTGTATAGTACACGAAAGAAGACACACAGGAGAAAGACCATTCAAATGCCAGTATTGTGAAAAGAGTTTCATTGGCAATAAACACTGTAAACAACATGAAAGGACCCACACTGGAGAAGAACCACTCAAATGCAAATATTGTGAAAAGAGTTTTAGTGAGAAAAGAGCGTGTTTACGACACGAATGGATCCACACAGAAGGCCAGCTTTGTAAAAAGAGTTTCAGTGATAAAAGTAATTGTTTACATAATGAAAAAAGGATTCATGCTAGTTTTTCAGATCAGTCTATCAAGACAGAATTTCAAGATGAGGATATTTCATCTGGGACTAGGCTTTCACTTCAGTATGTTAAAAAGGAATTTCAAGATGAGGATTTATCACCTGGGACTAGGCTTTCACTTCAGTCTATTAAAAAGGAATTTCAAGATGAGGATATATCACCTGGGTCTAAGCTTTCACTTCAGTCTATTAAAAAGGAATTTCAAGATGAGGAATCAACTCTGGGGACAATGAAACAAAACCATTTTTATACCGAAGCTATAGTGAAAAAGGAGTCTAATGATAACATTGCCCCAAAAGTGAGATCTAAGATATATCCTGTTGCAATGTTTAGAAATGTTTTTACAGATGATGATGTATGATGTACACTTATACATATATTGTATGCTCTTTTATTTAATTCTGTGCAGTGTCTTTGAATATTGAATTCCTCCAAGCATTAACTTTCTCGCTGTCCGCTATTTGAAACTTAATTGTGGGATTTGATCAAATTCATTGTCAATGATTTAGCATGCCAACTAACTTCATACCCATCTTTAAAGTTACATATGAAAAGATTGTAGATTCCTGTAACAAATATAAGCCACCTCTATTAGTTTCTTATATGACTCAAAGGCCCCATTCAGAACAGGGGACTAACTAGTCCGAGGGTCAAATATGGCCGACCCACTTGAATGCTTCCCCATGGGAAATCTATTCAGTGTCTATTAGCAGATTAGACGGCAAGCTTTGTAGTGGGTTGCCATATTTGACTCTCGGACTAGTTTGTCCCCTATTCTGAATGAAGCCAAAGTCAACATGCCAAAAGATAAACAAAATTAAGAATTTTGTCAGCAGAAAAAGCATAAAAACTGTACCATCTTCAAATTTCTTGTAAGAAAAATATAGTGAAGTTTAAATTGTCTGTTTTACAACTTGTTAGTAACAGCATGTCATAGTCAGTAGTTAAATCAAGTTAGATTTTGGACTCAAGGGCCAATCAGAATGAGGAGAGCTGAGTGTCCGGAACCGCGCAAATTTAGATACAAACGTAATTTAGAATTAGGCTCGAAATACGGACACCGTTGGACACTTTTAGTTAGGATAACGCTTTAGTATAACCTTCCAGATTCGCGGTCGAAATCGTTACGTCTAAACGCTACAGAGGAAATCCACACTGACAAAAATGACCAGTTTCAATCGTTTAATGTGAACTCGTTGCCTGCTCAGGTACATTCTGACTCTCTATTCAATATTACAACCCTTAGTACGTACTCCAGCCAATGGCTTCATGCACTTCCTTATCACTGGCTTCTTAATGCGACAGGTAAACAAGCCCTACTCAGCCTCTTCAAAATTGACACAATGTATTATAGAGAATACAATTCACATATATGTCTCAAGATAAATAGACGTTCGTTTTACTATCTCTTTTTTTTTTTTTTTTTTTGTGTGTGTGTGTGTGTGTGTGTGTCTATAATATCTGCCACCCTGGTAGAGGGTACGAAAAACACCAAGAAGGGAATTTCTGCTCCAACGTCACTGGTCTGCTGACTGTAGTTGATCTGTGCGCCGCTAGAGGGACCCACGTGGCATAGAGGCTATTCAGAATGAGAAGAGCCGAGTGCTAGCTAGGTCACGGCCTAAATATGGCGGACCTACATGAAAGGAAGACCGCTTAATCCTGTAATGGTCTCTCCGCCTCTCTCACGGCTCCCCACGCGTCGTCCCTCGACCGGTTGAATTGAGCCGAGATTTAATTACTGTGCCCCTGCATATATGACCGTAGATATTTAATAACCGGTTATGATTGAATAAAAATAAAAAAAAACTCAGAATAGGGATGAATAATTAAAAAGCAAATGAAACAGGAAAACATTAAAGCAACAAATTGGATCAATGGAAACCGAGATGCTGGGATCACATACTCCTTTAGAACGAGATCTGTTCTCAACGATAAACGGTTCTTGTCTTCGAAATGGGGACTTTCTTATTTTGGGCGATTTTTGCTTTGGCGTAAAAACTGAAAAAGAGGAACCTTGCTTGCATCGCCTGTGGAAATAGGGCTATGCGTACGGTATGAGAGAGCTGAAAAGTGTATAAGCTAGATGAGACGGCAAGGGCCCGCCTATTTATAAAAATAGAGTGCTCGTTGTGTTTTATGAATGCGCTGAGTTGCATTTTATCCTCTTTTTTCAGATATATTAAATTCCGGTTTGCCTGCTCAGCATCGTAGACGGCAAAGTTTTCCCAATTTACTGCCACGGAAAAAACGAAAACGAACGAACGTGGGCCAAGACAAGGTTTGCAAGCAGATGACTGCAGGGGCGGATTTAGGCCGTCTTCTGGGTCTTACGGAAGACGGTCATATTTTTAGTAACCATTGACGGGTATCTATTTTTTTCTGTAGCCATTTTTAATACTTAGTGGCATAGCCACGTGACCTAATAATAGGTGCCAGTCTACGAAGCAAGAATTCATATAATATTGTCTGATGCGTTCAGGGCTTATGCTGGCCCAAGCATGAAACACTGAATATAACAGAGTTTCTCTGCTGGTTAGACGGGCATTTGTCCAAAGTTTTGACATATCATTCCAAACATTTTCTATTATGTTTGCATCCGGACTCTGGGCAGGCCACATCACCCTGCGAATGTCCTGTTGGTCAAACCAATCATCAACTGCTCTGGTCCTGTGACAAGGAACATTGTCATCCTGGTGAACAAATGGATAATTCCTGTCATCAAACATGTTAGTAATAGATGGTAGCAAGCCTGACTCTAAAACATCGATATATTTCTAGTGATTCATGTTTTCATCAACCACAATCAATTCGCCCACGCCATGGATGCTGATGCAGTCCCACACCATGATGAATATGCTGCTCCGGGTTCGAAAATTCAGTACATGTGGTTCAAATGCTTTACCAGCAGTTCGCCAGCATCGTACCCGTCTGTCATAAGAGGTCAGACCAAAGCGACACTCATCAGAAAAAAATATATAGGACCAATTGTCATGGACTGTCCAGTTCCAGATCCTGTTGACCCTAGTTCACTCTACGTTGCCTGTTTTGTAACGATATAAGAGGTTTCAATCTTGCTACCCTGCTGTACATTCTATGAGCATGTAACCGACGCCTAGCAATTTTCACAGACACATTCTTATGTGTGAAATTGTTCCACTGTGTTGTCAACTGACAAGCAGTGTCTAACTTTGACAACCTGGACATCAAAATCAGTCGTCGGTCTTCACGGCCAGTAGTTTTTCTTGGACGACCCATCAGAGGCCATTTGTCTCTTGATCCAGTGTTTCTATACCGAGACCAGACCCTCTGCACGGTTCTGACTAAACAATTCAATTGTATCGATATACTGACATTGCTTATATTCCGCCTCTTCAGGTTAATAACTTGCACCTATAACCGTTAGATAATTGCCTGTATCTTGCCATATTGGAGGAAGACAGGAATAACATTTGCTGTACATGTACAAGACCAACAATACAATCCCATGGTACAGCGGTTTTATACTCATTAGTCACATTATAAGTAGACCAGGCATTATAATTAACCAAGATCTGCCTACTTTTATTACTCTGAGTTAGGGGGTGACACTTCTTTTGTCCAGTGTGTGTAGTTGGCGGTGCTGCTCTCTCGACAGAGGCTTCCTCAGAGGCCGTCTTGCATAGCCTAGTAGAAGTTTTGTTTCATTATCTGAAGGTTTTATGATAATATATATCAGCACAGTGCATGCATGTTTTTCATTTTTTTCTTTTGAATTCGGTTAGAATACTAGTACTTGGCCGATTTTGATAGTTTATCTATTCACTTTCCATCTATTCAATTGTATTCTAATAATGAGTTGATTTATCTTATTTTAATAAGATTTAATAACATTTAAAAATGTTTACATTATGGTGGACTGGTGTAGTATTTTATGGTCGTTTTACGCGGTTTTTGGATGGATTAATATAATTAACAGATCAAATATGACAGCTGACCGTTAGCAGAGATGATGCCCGTACAGTTTGTAGATAACATGTATTATTGGCGTTACTCTCATAAATGACTATTAAATTTATTTGTATATATGCCAGTTTCAATTGCATTATTATTGCCATTTCTGAGGTGCTGAAGATTAAGCACGCACAAGCTAGTGCGCGCGCGAGCACACACGCACACACACACACACACTCACACACACAATCTGCTAAGCTACCGATTGCAGCAGAGAAGATCATTTCTGTTCCCCTCCAGATGGCGCTCAAGAACGGTTTGGTTTGTCAATCTTGGCAAAAACTGCTCAGATTGCCGCATGCAGTAGACCATATAAGGATTGCCAGTGACCTACATAATACCATTTTTACTTTGGGGTGTGTAAGGATCTGAAGGTTAATTTAATTAATTTAATCTAGTGTATTGTGAAATATGCGGGAAACAAAAGTTTTCTGTGCATTGCTATTTCAGCACATTGTTAATCAAATTTTGTCTGTCAAATTTTGGTAATCGATAAGTATAAAGGGCGGTCACCTAGCTCTTCCTGCCTTCTACCCCGATGGATCATTTGAAACCCGAACCGTTGGATGAGATGTCACTTCTTCTTCTTCCGTTTTGAGTGACCAGGGTATGGATGCCAGGCGGGCAAGATACTAAGTATATGGATATTTCAGTTTTAACGTTTCAAGACGATGGTTTTAGGTATTTGTCTAAAACTTAATGTATTCTTGATGCATTTTAAAAATTGTTTTGATGCCAGCATGTTAAACACTGGGATTTGCCTTCCTGCAATATTTTCCCCACGTGATATTTTGTGTCCTCCATGTCTCCTTTATTTCATCACGTACCTTGCGACAGTGAAAATTGCAGTTGTGCCTCATGTTAACTACACGGAATTTAACACTACATTGGTAGAATTAGTAGTGACGGTAAAGTTTTACATGCGAAATGGTCAAGATGGGGAAATTTTTGTGGAATGGCTCCTTTACAATTTTGACTGTTGAAATTTAGTCAGTGGTTTTAAATAAAACTGTCATAATTGTAGTACGGCAAGATTGACAAAATTGAAATTTAAAGAACAGGATAAAGTTTTAGTGATATACTTTCTCATTTTGGCACGATTTCGCAAATGACACCATGATATGTAATATTTCGATCCTTTGAAGTATGTGACCTAGTAAATAGTTACTTCTTTTCGCGTGACAGATTATGAAAGCAGCCATCTTCAAGGCATAGGGG
Source organism: Lingula anatina (assembly GCF_001039355.2). The sequence continues at coordinate 63,464 of NW_019774613.1, forward strand.
GCAAATTGCTAGTGCCAATTTGCAAGTAATGTTTGAACGTAATTTAATATTTCTCATTTATGCCTTATGTAATTATCACGTTGTCTAATCAAAACGCTCTGTACAAAGCAATTTACCATGGCTTGTTACCTCCAAATTTTTAAGCCTTTTGTAAAAAGTAGAAACGCAGCATATTTTACATCATTCATTTGTAACAAAATTAGTTTTATTTCCCCTTATGCCTTTAAACAGGTTTTACTACAATTATGAGTTTGTCTCCGCGACGTTTGTATAACTATTTGCGGTATTCTTCAGCAAGGCAGCAAGTTGTTACCTGACGTTTATTTCAATGCAAATATAATGCTAAAAATTCAGAAAACTTTCATAGTCCAGGGCCCCGTAACTCGAAAGCATCGCGCATTGCGACCGAGCACAAGCGTCCCGATTCCATAACTCGCCCATAATCGCCCTGTACAAAGCCTGTATAATACATTGAAGCCTCTATGTGATATCACTATTCGCAAAACTCGATGCTTTTGAGTTACGTGCCCCAGGAAAAAAAACTCTCATATGAAGCTCAATTTCATCTTTGCATTAAAAAATGCTACCTTGAAAACTCTTGTTTTGCAAATTTGGTGAGTTATGTTATTTCCTTTAAAGTGCTTGGGAGAGAAATAAAACGTACTGAAGCAGTTTCGAGTTGTTGATCTTACAAATAAAACATAATCAATTCAACCCCATTTTAGAATTGTTTAATGCTTAGTTGACAAAATTCTATCAAAAGATAATATATTTGCATATTTTTTATCTTTGAAATATGGAGCATTTCTCTCGGAACTTAACATTAACGATAATTTCACTCGCTTTGAACTCCTGGAGTTAATTTCTCAATTAAACGCATGCAATGTGGGTTAGACCTTAAATAAAGCAAAATATCAGAAATTTTCCTTTCAGGTTTACTTTATCCAAAAACAGTCTCGAAAACTACGACCTGAAAACCCCGTTTGGGGTTCCAAATTTTTATAATTCTATCGTCAGTTGTGAAAATCTTTGTCTCCATAGCAAGGGTGACTCAAAATCTAGTTACTTAAAACTGGTATCTGTATAATCTTTTGAAGCTTGAAAACTTGCTGTCTTGTTGAGTGAAAAGTGCCATTTTTACGGACCATACGATACCTTTAAGTAATGGAGTTTGTATGTATGTAGTTGCAAACCGATTTGGCTAATCGGAGTCTACCTGCAAAACTTTATACAAAGAACTTGGATATATTAAACGGTTTTTGTTATTTATGTAAATTTGTTCAACCGGTATGACCTATTTTTTAAGTTAAGGTGAGTAGAATGTGCAATATTTTTTGTAATTATTTGTTAATTACGGCTTGCATTTGTGACATTAATTTGTTGAACAGATTAGATCTCACTTTTGCATAAATATGAAGGGAACAGTCATGTGATCCAAATTGTCCCATTTTCAAAACTCTGCTGCTTTTTTACAATTATATCTCGGCACCATCTTCAGTATATCGAACAGCAGACGCAGAAATGTTTATGATCTCGTTTGAGCACATTATTTATGTTCAGAAAGTTACAAAACCGTTTGTTTCACACCATTCGACTTTAAAATATAAATGCAAGGTGTTATAAGTAATACCATGATTTGTCCCTCCATTTTGCCTAAGTTTGATAATTACACGTTGCAATTGCTAAAATGCTTTCTTTTTCAATAATCACTATTTCTAGGGGATTTTTAAGTGTATCTCGTTGAAGTGTATCTTTTGTAGTGTATTTGAACGTATCGGTTGATGTTAAATGTTGAAATATATTTCACAAACGCCTTGTGACTTTTTTTTTTTTTTTGCAAAACACAGTAAAAATGTTTTTTCCTTCCAAGCAATAACTGTCTGAGTTATATGTAGTATCAAATGTAGAAAAAGTCATATCCTGAAAGAATTTCAATTTGGAGTACTTGGATCAATTTTTTTTTTTTTTTTTTTTTTGCAATATTGTCTCTCCAAAAATTTTTTTACATTCACCATTGAAGTGTATCTCTTGTATAGTATTTGAACGTACATGTTTCGGTTGCTGTTAAATGTTGAAATTTATTTTTAGAAACGGCTTGTGATAATTTTTTACAAAACAACGTATTTTTTTCTTTACAAACAATTACTGTTGGACTTTTATGTCGTATTAAATGTAGAAAAAGAAGCCATATGGCCTTATGGTTAAAATGAAATAAAAACAATGGCAGATACAAGGTATTTTGAAAGGGTGTCACATTTTGAAATTCTTGGCAGTTTGGAATATTTTTGTAACTCTTAAAATCATCATATCAGAGTGAGTTTCTTTCGATTTTTTATTGCGGTGGTGTGGGTTGAGACAGGTACTAGATCTGCCGTTGTTTTTGTTAAAATGAATTTTAAAAATCTGATTCTTTAACTGAGATCAAATATTAGCCAAGTAGTTCGTTAGATAGTTTACTTATCAGTCAAACTTGAGCAAGTCTTAATGCAGATATCAATATTTTTGTTTTACATTTCTGAATTCAAAATTTATTGTGATTAAAATATTTTTAAAAACTTTTTAACAAGTGGATGTTTGAAAATATGTGGCAGTTTATTTTGCTCGAAATAAAATACTTTACAATTATATGCAAAATGACTAAGCGTTTTCTTTGGGTCGGAACTGTAAGGGTGGGGGTTCGATTCGGGTACTTGGAACATAGTAATTCTTTTCCAGAGGTACTTTTCAAAATTCCCTTTAGTTACTATAAAAGGAAAGTCTACCAGGGGTGGGTGGGCGGGAACACTTGGGAGAGTGGATAGCACGCGCAACTCGGACACAGCAAGCTTGGGTTCGAAACCTGGCGCTTCTAGGTCCCAGCAAATTACCTTTTGCAAAAAAATTCCAAATAAGTGATTTAAATTGCGACAAGAAGGTCCTACAATCGTGAAGAAAGTAAGTAGAAGCAGTGGCTCAGTGGGTAAGACGGCAGAACAGTAAGCAAGAGATGAAGGGATCGGGATGAGCTAGTGGCAAAAGAAATTACTTTTGCAAGTTTTGAACGAAGTAAAGCATTTGTACATTTATTATTGTCAAAATGAATTATTTACAGCATTAAAAATTTTACAAAAATTAAATATTTTGTGCTCCAAGTTATTATGAATTAAAATTTAACAAACAAAAAAGACTATATATCTGTAAATAAAATGAAGTCAAAGATTTTATGCATTTTTAACATTGTTACTAAAAGACAGAATCCTTTGATTTATGAAAATCAAAATAAGTTCAAGATCATAACATTTGAAAGACTGGCAAGAACTGATGAAAGCCAAAATGTTTTTTTTTATATAACGAATTGTAATTTGCAACTTTTTGTCAAGGTTGATATTAGTACCTTGTCTTCATTGAATTCCATCAAAAACATTTCTGTCCAAATTCAGAGGTTGTAACAATTTTTAAAATGCATATAACCTGCTGTTAGCATCCTTCGTGCACTAACGCACAAGTAAGCCCACCTTGTCCTATGTCGTATTGTTGATGTTTGCAAACCAAATCGAACAGATACCAAAATTGCTTCATTCCTCGTTGTTTTGGCAATGGATTTTTTTAAATTTTGTTTTCTTTGCACTAAATCCGAAAGTAGATATCATACATGGCGTAATTGTGGATGAAAATTTACTTTTGCAAAGCATGGGAATTTGGAGCGACATAAAGACATGGACGGTTTACAAGATTATTCAAGTCTTAGCCAAATTCAGAATAATATTCAAACCAAACTGAAAAGGTAATACAAAAATCGGTGTATTTGATGTCACTTTTCACATTCACTTAAAATTAACTCTGGTTCTCGGTGTTCAGTGATGAGACTAAGCACAAATAACAAAACATGGGCATGCAGGACTGATATCTAACCGAGCCCGTCTTTCTCAATCGCCCCTTGCTCCCGAAATAAAATTAAAATGTAAAATAAAGAACTTTAATTAGAACATTTTAAGCATGTGTTACACTTTAAAAATTCAAACCAAACGAAGTATTTAGGTTTATAAACACTTTGGTAATGTCGAAATAACCGTTTAGAGGATAAAAATACTTTGTTATAACATTTTCAGATGATAATTCCGTAAAAATACTTAAATAACTAACCAAACTGTAAGAATGGACTTTAGTGCAACAAATGAAACAATAAATCTATAATCTAATTTTCAAAGTTCTATAGATTTTGTTTAAGAATTTTTAATTGTTCACTTTCTTTTTTCAGCATTGACGAAATTGACGAAAGTCGACTGTCCAAAAATGAAACCTTTGTGCAAAAGGATATGATTAATGTCAGTCCTAAGGAAACATTTTAATGGACAAAGGATATCTAAAATAAGTCCATTTCCCGTTTTTTTTTTATGTTCCCAATCCAGGGAAAATTTTGTTTGTAGCCAACTATAGGAACAGTTTTCTTATCATATTCGCAACAAAGATCTCCATTTTACTACCGCAATATTAAATGGATTTTTACTTCGGATGGGAATATTTACTCCACCTCAAGGTTTAACTTTGTTTCACAAAACAGATTTTTGATCCCCGCCCACCACATAGAACACCGAGAACCAGAGGAAGTTTATTCACAGCCACAGTGCCATATTCATAATTGTTAAAAGATCGTTATAGTACATGTGGACAATTCTGCAGTAACTTTCGGCACATTTTGCCCGTTACACAATGTTGGGATTTCTAAGGCGTTATACGTTTTATTAACAGTGTCTTTTGTAGCTTAACATCCCTCCCTCTTTTTTGACTGAAAACACGATAAATGTTATTAAAGGTTTCCTATATGCAATTTACAAAATGGAGTTGCAATGTCTTTCCTCCCCAAAAGTCAACATTATTTAGAATGAATAAGAGTACATCTTCAAGTTCACAGCGAGGCGTCAAGTTGCAGATTTGCCCACACGTATTTTCAGTGACAAATAATAACATTTCTCTTCTTGGAAATTAATATTTGATAATTTTAAAACAAACAATTTTTCATTCTTATACAGACATTATTTCTGTTAAGTGAGAACTTCAAATCTATGATTCAGGTTCTAAAAGATAAATAGAGTACTGTACTACGACACAGTAACATACAATTTCCAAAAGAAGCAAAGCAGCAACATGCAGGGTGGACGCTTAGTATGGATTTAATTTCTATGAATAGTTTCATAAATGAAAAGCTCGTTTTATTCGACTTTTAATTCGATATACCGCAGTACGTTTTGGAGCCGAATGTTACAACCAAGAGCAAACTTATAACATTCCGTACTAAACGTCGTCCCTGCAAATTAACGAGCAGACAAACATCGGCATTGGAGGCAATCTTGGCATGGGTGTGGGGCTGTATACGTCGAACACGAAACGTGCCTCTGAGTTGGACGCTCCTGGCATCTTCGTAAACGCTACTTAGAGTCACTGGAATTAAAGGAATAAATTCACATTCATGAAACAGTGTCTAAAGATGTGATAAAGCAGTACATGTTCATTACAGTAATTTGTGTCAGTGTCCTCTGCGTTACAATGAACAAATCGCAATTAAACTTTCAATTCACATTCATAAAACAATGTCTAACAATGTGATAAAGCAGCACATACTCATTACAGTAATTCGTGTCAGTATCCTTGCGTTATTATTAACAAATCGCGATTAGAATTTATATTCATATTGAACTACCACGGAAAGCTAATGGTATCAGAAACAAGGGGTGCACAAAAGGCACTGAAGTAAAGCTAAGAGGAACTATTCTTCACGTCAGTTAGAGATCCCCATGGTCATTTTGCCTACAAGCAAGTAGAGTGCAGCATTTTGGGAAAATATCGTCAATGCAAAACATAGAAATGCTACCATACATTTTCTATCATATGTACGGGACTTACGAGATGCTGCTACCGGTTTCAGTGTCATCTTTTCGGCCTACATGTGGCAGTAAGAGTAATATGGCACGGGACACCCTTCTCCATCTTCTACTGACCTTGGTCCTATCTGAGCACCTCTCACCAAAACGCTCACCTGATTTGCATAATAATGAAGAGATAGCTTATTTTCCGTGCGGACGCCTCGGTTTGAATTACAGTCTGTTTTATGAGAAGGGACGTCTCGTAAAGAAGATTAGGGGTTGATAAAGTTATAATGACACACACACGCACAGCAGAAATAAATAAAAATAAAAACGCATTTTCAAGGTCAACACACTTGACTGGACATATAAACCACCTTTCATAGGTAGAATGAACGAACCGGGTATATTCAAACTGAGCAAAATAATTTTAAGAATTGGTCCATGCATATTTGCATTATATCAAGTTTCTCTCATTTTGAAAATTCTGAGAGAAAATGTTCGGCGCGTTCTTTCATTAAGTCACTTTTAGTAACCTTTAATTGCATATAACTAAGTGAAATACATAAAGAAAATATACAACACGTTGTGTAAAAAAATCAATTCAATTTATTATTCATTACTTAGTATTAACGAATCAATTAGCATCATAATGTGGCCATCTGGTAATCTCTGTAATAAGCCTTACAGCGAAGATTGTCTACTGATGACGTCACGGTGACCTTTTTTTAAACTATCCTTAAAGTACTGCATGGGTATATCAGTTACTTATTTGTGCTAACTGAAAACTAAGAGACCGAGAACCTATCATACTAAATGTGGATTGATCTACCTCTGGGGGGATTCTCGCTAAATTGCCATCGACTTAAGCGGCTTAGATGTCTGTCACATCTACTGAAGCTACTAGGGGGCAATTATCGTTTAACAGCTTCAGTAGGCGTGCAAGACATCTAAGCTGCTTAAGCTGAAAGCTATTTAGCAAGAATTAACCTCGGAGATGGATCAATCCTGTTAGTTTGATTTAAGTATGGGAACCCAGTCTAAAATTGTCCTTTCCTTCCGGATATGTTCCGCAACAGTTGCCAAATACTCAATCAGAATTTCAATTATTTCAGCATTTCTTCTTCTTTCTATCAGTGAGTATAATTTACCAATTTACCAGTATACAATGTACTCACTGATAACTATGAAATACTTCGCAGAAGGGCAGATCAGCCCTTTTGGACATCATTTAATTTTTTGTTCTTTTTAAATTTCATCACCAGATTTAAAAAAATGAATTCATATAAAATATTACTAGTCTTTTTTTCCATTGGTATGTACTGGTACAATTTTGAAACTACTGAAGTTTTCATTGCGCTTTATGCAGCACCGTGGTGTTTAAATCTAGACTTCCAGTGTACAGCACAATAAAAAAAAAAAAAAAATCATACTTAAAATAATTTAAAATTAGCACTTATATGTTGTAATTATTGAATTTGTTCTTTGTAATATAAAAAAATCATTTATCATTTTTTTATTTTTCGGGTGTCTTCAAATTTTCATTCCAAAACACGTAGTATGTTCCTTAATTTTCTTTATTGTCCAAACTTTTGGATAAATTTCTGTTAGAATTGCTTAGAATAAAGTTTAAGCACACTAAGATTAGCATCCTTTTCTTATATTTCTTAGGTGCCACATAAAAATGTTAAAATATTTACCACATATTTAGTAAAAAAATTATTTTTTAAAATCAATGCAAAAGACCCATTGAATTGTTTTAATGTATCTTATTATCTCCATACCTTAATGACAACTTACAAAAAAGGTGCATCTTGGATATGTAAAACACCAGACGTCTCATATCACTGATCAATAAATATATACGTATCTCTGACATCAGACAAAATACTATAATTTCACAGAAATTATTTGACACTGAAGACTGACCTTTAGAGATAATGTTATGTATACAGCACAAAAAAAAAAAAAAACTAATAAGGTTAATTATTAAAAAGAAAATGAACTTTCTTTAAACAAAAACAGTTTTAAAATGCTACACCTACTGTATGTGCCATTATAAGATGCCATACAAAAAGAGTTTCAGTACACTTGTGTCCATTAATAACAGGCAGTGATGGGCCAAGGTTAAAAAAACCCTCTGAACCAGATTTTATTGCAGACCTTGACAAATCTCAGGAACCATCAGAATTGAATTAAAAATCACAGAATTCTGCAGATTTTATGCAGAAAAAGCTCTTGTCTGATAGGTGATAAATCCATGGCCCAATCAGACAGAGCAGTTGTATTCACTGCTGTCTTTGGCAATCCGATTCCTAATCAACTGGGGTACTCTAATTGATAAGATGGGAGATGTATCTCATAAATGTTAAAAAAAATATGTGATTGTCTTGTTGGCACAGCCATAATTAGGTGACTGCTAACAACTGGTTACCCAAGGTAAAAATTTTGTAGCCACTGTTTTTGAATCTGCTGCCAGAACAGTAATATTACCATCAATTTGCTTACATAATGTGCATGCAGATTTATTTATTTGTGTCACAAAGGTGGGGCTTTAAACAAATCTTAACAATATATAATTATTACAATCTATAATACTAAAATATCATTCTACAACAAAACTACTTTGGCTGTGTATTTTTTAAACAGTACTGCACTTTGGACATATTCAGTGAAAAATTCATCTCCATCTCCTTGAGTACAGGAACATACAAATATCAAAAGAAAAAAAAAGCCCGAAGGACAGGCCCACAAACACAAATCAAGATCAGTCTTTGTCAACTCTTATGTTTACAGTTTACATGACGGTGTCTAATTTCTTGTCCTTCAGGCATTTGAGATCTTGCTTTGTGTTCCTCATCAGTTTTAAACTTTTGGAAATATTCCACTAGAGATTCATCAGTGCTGTAGAAAAAGAAAACTTTCTTTTAAGTTTACAGTCTAATTCAAATTCAATGTAAAAAAAGAACTTAAAGAAGCAGTCCAGTTACTAATGACAACTAAGACCTTATTACTATTTCACCAGCCAAAAGAAAAAAATCAATTAAAATTTGACATAAATAGCAAGCTTACATTTTTTAACATACTGATATAGAAGTTCACCATACCCACTTATAATAATCATCACCGAAAAAAAAAAAAAATGAATTTACATCTAATCACTTTGACAAAAATATTTTTTAAAAATCATACTTACTAATAATGTGTATAAACAACATAGTAATAGAAAAGTACAGCTACAATGAGGAAAGACCCCAGGAAGACATAGGCTACAATCTGCACCGAATTGTCCTGGAACATAATACCTAACTTATTATTAATAAAGTAAAATCAAAGGACTAAGACTTCATTCCCATAACCTCATGGTACTAGCAGGATCTATCTATCTCAGCAGGGATTCTCGCTAAGGCGCAGTCAATGTCTTCAGCTTACAGTAACTGTCTGGGATGCCCCCTCACAAAGCAACATGAACAACATCATGGACCACAAATTTTTCATCGACTTTACCCAAGTACTTTAAGTTACAAGGGGCATGCCAGACTTTTAACCCGCTCAAACTGAAAGCAATTTTAGCGAGAATCCCCGAGGAGTTGGGTCGATCCAGCTTGTAAGTTACGGTTATGGGAATGCTCCCTTAGTGTGTTTGTACTTCAATCAAAATTATCGAGTTTATGAAGGTGAAAAACAACACCAGAGAGGGAAGTGTTTTTTATGATGTTACGGCTTTAATTTGGGCTGAGCACAAATGCAACAAATGCAACATAATATCAGCTCTATAACTTGCATATGGAATGATTATAATGATGTGGAAATTTTCTTAAACATTTGGAAAAAAAAATTAAAATACACAATTTTCATTAAAATATTTTTAATGTCAGAAATCTCTTTATATTATCATGGACATACTATTTTTCTTCATATCTAAGGCTTTTCTTACCACCGATTCTTCAGGCAGAGACCAGAATTTTTCACATGTCAGATAAGCACACACATTTTCTGTTAAGCCCTCTGTAACAAATTATAAAAAAAATCTTTTACAGAATAAAAAAAAAAGTTCTTTCACTTGTATGCTTTCATTAAATTGTGCATATGTCTAGAAATTTTGCCAACTGTAGCAAAACTCAACAAAAAGTATAAAGCTGGAGTATATTTTCAAGATAATTCATTTCAAAGAATCATCAGGTTGACTTTAACTGCGACAAGCATATTTTCAACTTGGTTGCTCTGAGCAAAATAGATTGCTTTCAAAAGTGCAAGTAAAAGGATGAAAAACATTATCATACCGTAAAATATTTCAGCGATGGCATCCTTTATTCCAAGGGGAACACACATTTTCATTGCTGCCTGTAAATATATGCAGGGAAAAACTAGCAGATTTCCACATATGATTTCAATACCATACTATTATTTACATTTGATAAATGTATATAAAGTTTCATTCATTAACAGATGATCAATCTTAACTTTAAGTTAACAAAAAATCTTCCTAATCTTACCTTTTACAATTTACAATTGATTTGATTGGCTGTTGTCTTTTACACTGTACAGTTTATTTTTGATATCTTATCAATTCAATTACATTTTATTTCACATCTTCAGTTCATATCTTATTATTTTAACTACCTTTTCATTTATTTTAGTTATCTGATTCTGTTCATTTTACCCATGTGAAGTCTACTGAACATTTTACATATGGATTTTAGACTATAAATAAATATTATTATTATTATTATTTTAATAAAATTTAATCTATCCTCTGACCTTATTTATTGGCCAGTCATTAGTTGATATACCACAAGTTTATAGTTAAGACCCCATTCCCATACCTAGATTGATCTAGCATGATCAACCCATCTCTGAAGGATTTCTAGCTAAATTGCACTCAGTTTAAGTAGCTTAGATGTCTGGCACGCCTACTGAAGCTGCTAAAGGATAGTTAATTACCCCCTTACAGCTTCAGTAGGTGTGCTAGACATCAGAGCCACTCAAACTGAATGCAATTTAGCAAGGAACCCCTCTGAGATGAGTTGGTCCTGCTAGATCGATCTAGGTTTGGGAAAAGGTCTTAGTCAATAAATATAATATATTATCATGACAAGAGCAGCCAACACTTACCTCACACCTGTCATATATAGGAGACCAGTCGCTTGGTTTACACAGAGCTTTGTCCCAGTAGCCTAGCTTTCTAGCACCAGAGATAATATCACATCTAAATATATCACAGTAGTCAGCCAGGCAAGTTCGATCTTTCTCCTATTGCAGAGAATTAAAAAATATTTCTTACCAATATGTCATTGTAGCTCTAATTTCTAATTCATATAATTTAATTTTTTATATATTTACAATTCGTCTCAAATATATAGTTCAGAATATTTCAAAATGAATATTTTCATCTTGTTTATCATCTCTTATTCATATCATAATTGTTTTCTATTTACAGTTCATCTCAAATCTACATTTCAAAATAAATATTTTTACCTTGTATAACAACTCTACTTCCGCACACTCTTATGCACAAGAAAATAAATTCAAATCAATATTTTACAAAACAGCTAGAGCTCTAGAGAGAGTCTCACCTGGCTTACCCCCTCCTTATGCCTATTATCAAAATGCAAATCCAAAAAGTATTCACTGGAAAAAGCTTTTCCACAGTATTCACACACCCATCTGGACGGATATTCAAAAGTCTTGTGCCTCTCCTGTTCTCCATACATGTCTCTAAGCTGGTTAAAGGGACACCCACGCGGCACCTCAAGCATTTTGCCATCTGGGGAGAGGTCTTCGTAAAATGGAAGGATTTGCTGGAAATTTCAAATCGAGATTTTATATGAACTCATCGTATAAACATCCATAAGCAATAAAATTAAATATTCATTAAAATTATCATCATTAAGTGGTTAATATGGCAACCTGTCTGGTAGTTTTAATGTTAGATATATTCTGTAAATTTTTTTATTATTTCATATACCAAACAGCATCAGATGAAGTTTTCCAAAGCTCTTTTGTGAAACAGGCCTTTGGCTTAGAATTATAGAGGCACCTACTTTTTGAAAAATATCTCTAACAATCTTTGACCTTTCCCTTGAACATGATTTTTCTGCGTTTATGTCAACGTCAACTTTCTGGTCTGCTTTTTCACCTCTTTCTACTGGATTTAGGTTATCAAAGCTCTTTCGGAGAGAATTACCACCCTCCAGGAGCTGAAGAAGTAAAAAATATACATGTATATTTATCATCTTTCATATAGTCAACACTAACCATAAATGAGCTAGATTTGTGATACATATATATATACAGTATATAATAGGTAATAGAAGATAGATACTACACATTAAGTACCGGTATATGTGTGTGATTGGCACGAAATACATGTACTGTATTTGCATTCCAAAGGGCGATTTTGATATCTGGAGAACAAACAGATGTTTATTACCTTACTAACATCTCTGTTGATGGGAAAACTGGTTGACTTTACAGGAAAGTGCGAGTTGAGATGAAGGGTAATATATATATACAAACATTTAGGGATCGGCTGGTTCTGCAACAGGTCTTCATTTTAGACTTTTTGAAGCCTTTGCGTTCATGTGGTAGTGCAATGTTCATGTAGATGCCAAAATCGTCAACATGAGTGTTAACGCATGAATTTCGTGCTAGTGTGTGCATATATATGTCTTATCTTCGTCAGTCTAAATAGGGGTGATATTTTTCTTGTATATGTGTATTTGCATTGATCACTACAAAACATCAAACTACTTCTTTTCCCAACGACTAGTAACTGCAATATGAAATTCTCAGTTCCAAGTTCAACTAGTCTAAACTGAACTTCAAGCCAAGCTAAAGGAACCAAAGTATTATATTATAAACCGAATTAAGGAAGATGTTAGAGCGAAAGTTTACAAACACAGCTCTGGAAGAATGATACTCACAAAAGCAAAAATTATTACAAAGATAAATTCAAGTAAATTCATCTTGTGAAGTTAGGATGAAACCAAGCATTTTCTTTCGCAGTTTGTTTGTCCTGTCGACAAAAGAGGGTGTTGAACCAAGATAGCCTTGATTCTAGGTTTTGGTGTGAAAATGCCTTTTGTTTACAAGTAATAAATCAAATAGATCTCAAATCATTTTAGCGAACCAAATGAGTATCTTTTGACGAGTCTGATAAGATCACTTTTACAGTTTTATCATAAAAACATTCCAGCTCCGCTGTGGTTTAACTTGTGATTATCTTGACTGCTTTCACGATAGATGGCTGGCCTTGTAAACAGACCAACGTGGGTGAACTGAGCTCAGAAGTATTTGCAAGAAAACATACTGTCATAATCATCCTACATGTGACGAAGTTGCTGTCTTTATCTTTTGTTGTTAGGTGTAAGTGTGAGTACAACATACATATTGACTATCAATAACCAATTTGACTTGAACACGAAATGCAGAAAGAAAAGCCCCACTAGTCTGCTGTACGTGGGATGGAGGAAAACGGTGTTCATATAAATCTTTGTGGATATAATACCAAGATACAACCAAAGTTCCTCTTCCAGAGCATTCACATTTGAAAAATAAACATTGCAACTAGTGCATGTAAATTGTAATTTGTTTATATCATAGACATTGGTTGTTATATAAAGGGGGGGGGCATTTAAAAAGTATACTGAGTAGTACATGCACTTCACACATTTTGACACAGTCATATGATTTCAGATTTATCATTCTTCAAAGTTTATAGTTTATATATATATTTAAAATAATGATGATAATAATAATAATAATAACAAAGTAAAGATGATTTCTGAGCTTGAAACAAAAAGTAATTAATTATGAGTTAATAGATCTACACAAATGTGCAATGCATGGAGAGTTTACTTTGGTTCTTTTGTACACTGCAGAGTTGTGCAATGTAGAGGTCTGCATTGTAGTCGCTTTTTATGAATATTTGGGTTATTTGTTGCACTAACTTGCCTGGCTTGTTGCATTCCAGGTATTTTGGAAGGTGGGACACCTGGTACAGTGTTAAGGGCTCAACATAACCAGTGTGGTGGACAGTAGACTACCGGCACAGTAGACTGCCATTCACCTTCCACAATGAAGAGGTCCCATGATGGCAAGAACAAAACATCTAAGCACCCAACGGCTGTGCTAGCTGACAAATATTATGAGGATATTCACTTGGAGAAAGTGCTAGTTTGTGATATAAAAAACAAAAAAGACACCACAACACTTATTAGGGAGTTGACATCAGAATTCCCCTTGCCCTCTTTACAACATTTGAAAAGGGTCAGAAAGGCAAAGACACAAGAGGGGTCAAAACTGCAGATTATTCTTTGTTGCTATGACGATAGCTGCTGTGATTCTGGAGGAAAAATTTTATCTCTTTCTGAAATTTGTCAGTCAAGAGACATAAGTGTGGATAGCTTAGGTGAACCTAGCATTACTCAAGTCCCCAAATATCAGCCACTGATAAGGAAACAGTATGAAACGGCAGTGTTACACTGGCCTACAGCTTTTCATGAAGACAAGAAAATAGCCAAAATTCTAAGTGACCAATTGTTTTCACATTCAGAAGTTGACTTAATCCAAAAGTTCATGAAAGAAGCCTTGAAAATGTCACAAATGGGAGAGCAGATGGGGAATGAAAAAGTTGGTGCCATTGTTGTTGATCCATCAACCAATGAGATTATTGCAAAGTCACATGACATTAGATCCCAGCATCCTTTGCAGCATGCAGTGATGGTATGCATTGACTTGGTTGGTAAGGCTCAAGGTGGGGGTGCTTGGAAATATGACAGCAGCCCTGCCTTGTTTGCAATATCTTCAAGTAAACTTGGAAATGGGACCAAAACAATCGAGGAGATGAAAGATAAGGTAACTGAAGACAAGGCAAAGACTAGACCAGATGAAGGAGACACAAAAATTAGTACGAGTTCAAAAGAGAAGAAAAGTCAAAATGAAGAAAAGAAACCTGTTTTACATCTTGATAATGACGTAAAAAATGAAGCAGACATACAAAATACATCTGAAGATGAAATAACCAGAAGGCAAGAAAAGGTTGTTACATTCATTAAAAATGACACAGAAACTAAAGACAAGGCCACAGAAAATAAAGAAAAGACTGCACCATATTTATGCACAGGTTATGATTTGTATGTTACAAGAGAGCCATGTGTTATGTGTTCTATGGCACTGGTCCATTCAAGAATTAGTAGAGTGTTTTATAATACTGCATCAGAATCTGGAGCTCTGGGAACCAAGTACAAGATTCATGTTCAGAAAGGTTTAAATCATCATTTTGAAGTTTATAAAGATATATTACCCATTGATCTTTAAAGTACGATATTAATTTTATTATTATTTATGTGATAAAATTGAAAGAAACAAATTGAGAACAGTTCACCTTCAGTATTCATAATTGTAAGGCCAGTGAAAAGTTTATTAAATAGAAAAGACACATGTTTTATTGCATGCATGCTCATTCTGTAATTATAAATGGTACTAACATAAAGTGTTGGGGTAGGGGTGGGGTGTAAGCTTTGTGGACCCTTTTCATATCTAGCAGTAGTTTTCTGACTGGTCCTAACATGTAATTATGCTGGAGGGGAGGGGGGGGGGGAGGTTACTTTCTTTAACAAAACCCAGTCTATCCATTAAAGTTAATGTGGTTAACTTGCAGGTTTGAGTGTGGGGGCTCTGTTTAGACTCTGTTTATGTAATAGTGGTGCTATTCCATTGCTAATCTCTCATATACTAGTTCAATACAGGAAACTGTATCACTTGTATTTGTCAGAGGGGCATTTTCAGACCAAAGGGTGACACATCTGATACTTCAAAGTGTGTACTGATATACATCTTGAAAACTGGTAGTGTGATCTGATATACGGCGATTTCAGGATCCTTCTGTGCCACGTCAGGTAGTTGGGTAGGCCTGATACCACAGGGCCTCTTCTTCAATTTTGTAAACTTTTTTAGAGGTCCCTGTGATATCAGAGGGTAAAAAGAAACTTGGGACTTGTGAAAATACCAGGAGTCTGCTTCATCCATGGATTACCTTAATTATTGCATTTTTAGATGACAAACTTAAATAAATTTAATTAAAAGTTCTTTTTACCCCAAGTTCTGACTGATGAATGTTTTAAAAATAAGTTCAAAAGAAAGAGATTCACTCAACTGTGTATAATGGGTTGTTTTATGTCCTGCATAATGGACATTTGTCTTAAATCCTTCCATTGCATATCGTTATGTTAATGTCCATTTCAACCGTTGCTAACCACTTAACAATACCTATGATTAGTTTTGAAAATTACCATTTACATTTTATCCTTTTAAATGCGTCTGTACACTGAGCTTTCACCATCTGTGGTAGGTTCATTTTCTGAATGTCCATGTTACCAGTACTGTACCCTGTAGTACAAAATTAGAAATTGGTAGTTATTATGCAGTTTTAAAAGCATTATGTAATATTACACAAGTATTGACAAAATTATTATTTTGTGCATTGTGACTGTAAACACCATAACTAACAAGTATGATTTTTATGATAATGACTATAAAATAAAGGCCATGTTTAAGTAGCAACTTTATTGGACCATTCTTTTGAAATTATGCATCTTTTTGTGAATTTTTCATTTTTGCCAGACATTTTCATGTTGTAACATCAGTGGACCCAAGACCTTATGCTAGTAAAATTTTCTAAATTTCCACATTAACGGTAGCAGTCTGTGTAGCGTTATGTACGTCATATTATTTTGTGTACTGTCATCGCTATTTTCTGTACATTTGACAGCTTTGCCGCCTTGTTTGCAATGTAAGTCCATGTTCATTTAAACAAAGCCTTTAATACCAGGAATCTGTTAACATTTTTTTCATGAAAATATCAACCAAAAGACCAATTTTGACATATTTTCTGTCTGTAATGTTAGCAAAATTAGGCTATATACCAGTAAAATTGAAGCCGGTCCAGTATTTATATTAATTCAGTAACTGCATGGTCACTTCCTGTTTTTGGCCAGTAGATTCTGGTGCACCAAAGTGTCAGTAAGATTAAAAGCTTTTAGTGCATGACTGATGGCATTTCTTAAAGTTTCTTGAAAATGATCTTAAAAAGCTGCTGCACATATTTCACCACCAGAAATATGAAGCCATGGGCAGACATTATATTTGCACTATGTTGGTACTTAGCCAGTGAAAAAACTGACAGTACCATTCTAAAAATGTCCTTATATACACCAAAAAGTCTAATGGGCCTGTAGCCCTTTTGATCCACATCCATAAATACCTTGCAACTTGTGAATGAAGGAATACTGGTTTTCTCCTCCACTGTGAGCATTCCATTCACTTAAATGAACATTTGCATCACTAATCAAGTATAGTTATCCGATTACAGGCTTCAGTTAACTTTTGTGGTTTCGAGGTCTGTTTGAATTTTTTACCTCACCTGGTTCAAGGATTTCTCACCATCTGTGACAATTAAGGACTCTGCAGGTTGCCATCTAAGGTAAAGGCACCATGGCCAGTGAGGAAATGATTATATTTATATTCCTAGAATATGCCAACCATGTGTCAAGTCATATGAGCCTGCTTTTGTACCAAAATGGCACCATGGCCAGTGAGGAAATGATTATATTTATATTCCTAGAATATGCCAACCATGTGTAAAGTCATATGAGCCTGCTTTTGTACCAAAATGGCACCATGGCCAGTGAGGAAATGATTATATTTATATTCCTAGAATATGCCAACCATGTGTAAAGTCATATGAGCCTGCTTTTGTACCAAAATGGCACCATGGCCAGTGAGGAAATGATTNAAAAACCCCCCTTTTTGCTGGAAAAAGGCCCTCTGGGTAAAATTTGACCTAGGTAAATGGGGATTATATGGTAAAAGGTCCACTTTTTCAGAAAAAGACCCCTCTCCCCCCTTTGAAATTGCTGGCTACGGGCCTGCATCAGTTGACTAAAAAACTACCTGATCATCACATATGAGAGAACCCCCAGTGGTACAGGGTTTGGTTCTCATGGCTTTGTACAGGAGAGTCCAGCCTTAGATTTTGATCCACTGACATCACCCTAACTCTAAACTACTGGCTACTGGCCTAGCTGCTTTGTCACTTGGATTCCTTATTTTAACAGTTTACTTTGGTGACTTACTGCCAGTTGAGACTACCCAGTCAGATTGTTCAGTGAAATTGAACTTAATCAAGAACACAGCTATTATTATTATAAAAAAATTCATGTAAAATGGGTCTTCCCTCTGTAAAAAAGAAAATAACAATAATAATAATGATAATTAAATAGAAGTCAACATAATTTTCAATCTTCTTTACTCTATTAATTGTAACACCTTTCTCATCATTTTAATTTTTCTGACAATTATCATCATCATCATCATCATATTCTTAACTCATCATTAATACAGTACCAAGGCAATACAAAATTAATAATATAAGAGAAATCTTGATTTTCCTTCATATAAATATTTTCTAACTTCATATATTAAATTTTTGTTAGTAACTGGGACTCATATCCTATGCATATTATTGGTCAACTTAATCAAAGCAATTCAAACCTTTCCAAACTTCAATGACATTCAGAGCATTTAGAAAAAGATTGGAAAGGATTGGTGTACAATTAATCAAAGGCTTCGTTCACATGAAAAATCTATTTGCTAAAAATCTATTTTCTATTCGCGGTATCTTGTGATCATGGTCTGTGCCCTGAATACCCCGCAGCGTAATTACTGGCAGCGCGAGCCAGTTACTTCCAAAGCTGTAATTAATTCTGCGCTCGGAGTGATCACAAGATACTGCGAATAGAAAATAGATTTTTAGAAAATAGATTTTTCATGTGAACGGAGTCAAATACAAGCACCTGTTCTTTCCCTGTGCAATATGTTTTTGCACATTAGATACTTTACACATTAAACTTGTAATGAATATAGATTGCAGTATCATAATTGTCACAAAAATGTTCATAATACATGACATACATATATGTTACAAAGAGAAAGGTTGCCATTTATCCATTTTACGTTGTGAGGTGCACGTCCCTGTTTCACATCATTTTGAGAGATTTTCAACCTATAAGTCTGGTGTAAAAAATCTAAATGCATGGAGCCCCCTTACTTAATATGGCTGTTTACCTTGGTTAATTTTGATTGGTCCAAACAGTAGGAAGTGAAAGGGAAAACGCCCCCCCCCCCTCCTCCCCACCTCCCAGAGTAATTATACATGTAAGGACCAGTCAAAAAAAAAAAAAATTTGGGGGGGGCACAAAGCAAGTAACCCACAATGTAAAATTAGGGTCCCAAGTCTTAAAGCCCAGTCTTACTTGCTGAACATTTAACCAAACGACTAGTACTGTAATATGACAACCTAAAGCAGTTAAATTTAATCTGTGCAGAAATACAGGTGTATTATATACACTGTACCAATATGATAAATTTTGCTGTATGTACCATGGTGTACTTCTATTGTTTGCACTTATTATAAATAGCAATTACTGCCACCATAGATCTGACTGAAAATATCTTTATAGTCTTGTTGGACACATGACAAATTCAAGTAAAATAATGCTGGAAACACAGATGTTGAAGTTGGTTACCCTGCAAATTTGCCTATTAGAAAATAAAGATTAATTAATTATCAAAATTATAAACAACACCCAATCAGGTTGAGGACCTTAGTTACGGCATGCTCCACGCAACATGATTTAAAATTATCTATCACACTATTATATAACCAGCTCAATATAATGCTTTTCACAACCCAATGCCAGAAGTAGATCACAATGAAGGGCAACACCCATATTAGCATGACAGCAAATAATTAAGTCATAAGGCAGTTTGCACATATTATTCATCAACAAGATTCCGACAAACACTGGTTTATCAAATGCAATATCTACTGGCTCAATAATGGCTCTTATGTATGCATAGACTAAATGCCTCATCTTCCCTAAGCTTTTGATTATCATATATTGCATTCTGATTATTATAATGCCTGTTTCTGCTCATCTCATTGCATTTTTCTTTTTATTTGTTGTATACCAATAAAACAAAACTGTGTGTTTAGATTATTGTTTTTCTTTTTATCAAGAGCTTATAAAATATGTGGGTATTACCTCCAATATTTATGTGACTGTCAGTCACCATCATCAGGGAGTAAATGACTAGGGTCATTTTACAAGCTCTTGATAAAAAGAAAAAACAATAATCTAAATTGATACATACAGAGCAAATGAAACTGTTCTCTCAAAACTGTGTGTGTGTGTGTGTGTGTGTGTGTGTGTGTGTGAGAGAGAGAGAGAGAGAGAGAGAGAGAGTCCATTCACACACACAGAAAGAGAGAGAGCTAGAGGTCCATACAGACGATCAAACAATCAATTAAAGTTCTTAACATGTGCTAATTTAGGTGGTCGTAATTTGTCCATGGCCGGTTCACTTAATTTCTAGTGCGCATGATGAGCTGGCACCAAGCAGCACCTTGTAATACAGCTGCGTGGAATACCCAGGGCACTCACCTTTGACCTATCCCCATGTGAAGAGGAGTTCAACCATGGGAGAGAAAAAGAAAAAAAAACTTTTTATTGCACATTTTTCTTTTCAAATCCTGTTTTCTTTTATGTAGCCTGTAACCATTGCATGGTGTGTTGTTAAAAATTGGAAGGAAATAGTAGCAGTGGAAATAAGGTTACAGCTCAACAAATGTAAAGGTGAAAGGAGAAAAAAATCCTGAACATAAAATTACTAGTAAAGTTACTGTTCATTAAGGGTGAAATTAATTAGTTTGGGATATTCCGAATCATGTCAAACAGGCCTGGGCAAAGCAAATGCTTCTGTTTAAAACACTTATTACAGTAGTCAGATTATGGTATAGGGTGTTTTTGTCATTACAGAGATTGAATTCATAAGAACTTAATCAATGGAAGATCAAAAATGTGTATCAGTAAATTTTAATGTATAGAGTTTAAAATCAATTGCCCCTTCCATGCTGTCTATACTCATCTGTTGTGATCCAGGTTTTATCACAACAAATAATCAAATAAATAAATGCATAAATAAATGAAATTTAAAAATAAACAGAGAAAAAAATAGGCCATCTCACTCTGATACTCATGGATTTCGCATGAAGTCATGTTAATTGTGAAAAAGTCTGAGAACTTAACATGATAAATAGATTAATTTTGAAATAAAATATTGTCCTCTCATTTCCCGTTCTTCAGTTGACAGAATGATGAAGGGTATAATCCAGTAGAAAAAAAGGAAAGGGGGTTCAGAATGAAGAAATGGGCTGATGCAGAAATTAATAACATATCTAAAATTAATCTCTTTAGATCATTTATGAACTGAATAACATAGTGTCACATGCTGTTACAAGAGATTTAAAAATGTTTTCAATTTAAAGATTTCACATCTCAGAAGAGAAGTAGCACCATTGAGCAATTATCTTGGGTGGTTAAGGCTATCATGAAGTCTATAATATAATAATTATTGTAACATGTGTGCTCATCTTCCATTCCTATGCAACTCTTTCTGATAATTACCTATTTGGTTAGGATTGCAGTTGTCTCATTACACATACATATACATAAATACTTAAGCTACTTTTCAAAGAAAAGCCTACACAACTTTTCTTAATCATTCACAGCAATTCAGATAATACATCGAGTCCTCTTTATACATAGAGAAATGCTCCATGACTTTCAAGAGTTCATGACTGTAAAATAGGAGACTTACCTAAATGCTATGCCAACACGCACACTTCTTAGAGATAATAACTCTTCGTATGAGATATATATTTCACAATAAAAACATAGTGAAGAACTCAAAGAAATATAATATATTCTGTTTTACCACAAAAATGACAGTTATAGCTGTCATACTGTTATCTGAGCTTGACTTTAGACCACGTGACTGTACTCTGTTATAATCTCTTAAGAGATTATAACAAAAAAAAACAAACTTTTTAGAAAAAAACCAGGGACTAACTTTGAATGTAAAAATGGATTTATTAATCATTGGTTAGTATGGAAAAATTGTTGTTTACTCCAGGAAAATTCATTTTTTGGCCAAAACAAAAGAGTTATTATCCCTTTAACTTATAAATGGATTAGTATTATTTAACACAATAATCGACACTGTACCGACATGTCATATTCATCACAATGAAAAATACCAATTATACACATGCATCTCTCAATCATTAACTAGTATATCACAAATCCATGTACACATGTACATCAAATCCATATTTACAGAATAAAAGAGTAAACGTTTACATAATATGAAAACCACTTGAAAGGGTTTTGCCCTCATCATTGTTGAAAAACAAATATCATGGCAGTTTCTCAATAAATTCAAAATTTAATGAGAAATTATTTTTCCAAAAACTGCTTTTTGAAGCAAGAATTATGTCACATATGACATTGCTAAAATGATTTGGGAAACAAGTTGGCTTAATATCAGAAAGCATCATTTCGTGAGGAATTTCAATATTGATTGCTGTTCAAAAGAGAGAAAAATATTGATGTGATATTTGAAATTTATGAACAATAACCGTATGTTCCAAGGCCATCACAGTATTTACGTGTTGTAGAGTATTGAGACCTAACCACCACAACTTGTGATTTGACTGCACGGAAGGTCAAAGATACCATATTAGCTATCGTTGCATGCCTTTTTGAAGTGCCATTGAAATACTGCTATTGGTACTCTGAATGTACTATTCCCTAAGATAACTCTGACAAGAGTGACTTGAAGGGGTGGAGCTGGATAATCACACCATTCCCCTTTATAACACCCCTCAGTTCTTTATTTTTTAAGAAGCTAACTATGGTATGCTATGGCTAAAGAAAACCAAAGCACTTTTGATATTTCTCTTTTCATCACCCATGGAATTGAATGAAATATTTTGACTTGGCTCTAGCAAACAAATATAACAGCATCTACCCCAAAACACTATGACTGGGTTCCCATACCTAGATCGATCTAACAGGATTGATTCACTTCCGAGGGGTTTCTCACTAAATTGCTTTCAGCTTAAGATGTCTGGAGCGCCTAATGAAGCAGCTGAACGATAATTAATTACCCCCAAGCAGCATAAGCTGGTGTGACAGACATCTAAGCCGCTTAAGCTGAAAGCAAGAAACCCCTCGAATATAGATCAATAGGGTATGGGAATGGTCACTATGAAGGGTCCAAATGATTTGCTCACAAACTCATCCCCCCCCCACCCCCCCAATTATTTGTGTATGAAACAGGCTTTTCTTTTACAAATTGGCAAAATGAATTTATGCTTAGCTTCTTCAAAAAGTGCCATTTTTGGGTGGGAGATCTTTGATGTAAAAAAAAAAATATGTTAAAGAGTTCTGATATTTTGGAAATCCTATAGGGCTATGTTTCATGTCTGTAAGCTTTCTCAAAACTTTAATATTAAGACAAGCTTTTGAATTTATCACAATTACTTTTTTTTTTTTTTTTCAAAATAAAAATAAACATGAAGTGAAAAATAATCAAATTCTTGTATTAGCAAAAATGAAAAAATAAATAAATAAGAAAAATAACTAATGAGCAAGAAAATTGCAACAACAAAATAGCTGTTAGGACACAGAAAAAACCATAATTGAAATAATCAACTTTTTATATCAAATCACTTTTGGGACCAAAGATAACACCACTTCCACTCTTGGTCCCAAAGCAATTTAACTATTGGGAACTTTTAACTCATTCACTTTACCATTTAATACTTTAATTAAAGATTGCATAAAAATTATTACTCACGAGATAATGTCTGGGCCACATGCCAAAAAAATAAAAAATAAAAAAAATAAGCGAGCTATATTTTGCCTTACGCAATTTAGCTCACACACTTAACTTGCTGCCTTGCAGACACGCAATTTTGAAATCACTGTAAAGTACCTGAAAGTTAAAATCCCTCGTGGACGACCATAATATGTCCAATAATACTGTCAAAGCCTAAAAGGCATATTGGATTTTGGGGTTTCAGTTATCAGCAATAGCTTTAAAATAGGGGAGGTGGGAAGGGATCTAATTAAGGTCCGATGCAGTTTATGCACCATCAGGTAAAGGGGAAATTTTTGACTTCAAATAATAAGCACATAACTGAATGAAAATAAAAATATAAAGATAATCAGTTACAATGAAGTATTTTATGAGTCAGATAAATCACACAATATTTGTCTTGCACCAAGTGAAAAAAAAAATCAATATCTTGCGTCTGCTTCAGGGCACTAATAGTATTCTGGGCCCATCCTCTTCAGCTATGTACTCAATAACAATAACATCTACATTGCTAGTCTGACATCATCTTGAACACATAAACCCTGAATACCATTAGTGAACGCACTGCCCTGGATAGGAGACTTGTTTTCATAATGCAGTACTCGATCATGAGCATATTTTGACATTTATCCAGCAAGTCAATTTGCTGAAATCAATGAAAAAAAGATTCAAAACAAAACAGTAAAAACGTTTTCCATTTTCCGTAACCAAAAAGTCTTATTTTTAGCAACTGGCAATTAAAAAAGAGAAATACTTGCTCTAGTTTCTGACTATGCCGGATTAAAAGCACTGACATATATTGTATTGATTGTTGCTATCTGCCAGACTGCTTCTCGCCCATTTGGGTATAGAGATTCCAAATAACCTTTCAACATTAATGGTGCATAATATAAACACAAATTCAGGTTTAATCATAAATGCCAAATCCACAATAACTCTACATAGAAAGTTAGTATTCTTAAATCAGACGCTTTGTCCAACAATGGGGACAAGAGAAATTATCTGGAAGAACCTTTATAGACTAGTGAATAATCCTATAGACCTTCGGTTACTTGTGTTATCAGCATCATAACTCAGTCATTTTGTCCAATTATTCTGCAATTATCTTCATTGCAGAATCCATATAAGCGTGCAATTCCTGACGATACATCAGCCTCTGTCTATGTGTAATTTTTGTTTTCACCCATTATCTGAATAAATTTAACTTGCACTCATTACATTTTGAAAAAAAAAATCATTTTGATTTTAAAGTCAATTTGAAAATTTTATTTTTACAGCAATTTGTCTTTCTCATTCTTTCATGAGGCAATTTTAAGCCTAATTAGGAAAACAACTTATTGACAAATTATATCTTATTAACAAACCCCATTGCAGTGAACAATATGCATTAGTATATGAAATATCACTTCTTTCATGATTTCAACCACTAATATACCTATATGCATTATCACAATTAAGGATAACTGAAGGCTTTAACACCTGGGTATTTTTTTCTCCTTTTTTGCACCATAAATTACAACACAACCTTTTACGTATCAATGCAAAATAGCACTCCTCTTTTGGAAGGTCAATTCTTAAATGTCAGTACTGCTCACTTGTCTGTCTGTCCGTCTATTGCGTGCAGTCCTCGCCACAGCAGTATATTTGCACTCTGCAACTTCTCATCAAGACTGACAACTTTGCTAGAAATCCACGACAAATATCTACGACCACATGTAAGACACCACTGTGCAGGGTATTCCAAGCTCCTCTGAATCCTGTTCACCTTGGCAATGTACACCTCACAAAGGCCATACATTAACTGGCATGCATTCTTCCTCTTTCTTTCTTTCTTTCTTTCCTGTTGACCAGTAAAGCGTTGTACAAATTACAACAGGCTTCAAACACAGCTCAACTAACACTCGACTAAATGGCACCAAATGTATTTCACTTCTTTACTCAGAAGCAAAGCAACATGCCTCAAAGCCCACCCAGACTGCCTACAGAGTGCAGTAGATGGTGCACCAATGAAACAAGCAATAAATGGTCTCAGAGGTCTTCTGTACCTCTTGTAATATTATAGTCCTGTATTCAAGTGTCACACCATTTTGATATTAGAAGTGTATGACGAGTTTTAACAATCGTGTGTTATGCACGAGAAGTCTTTGATCACATACTGATTGAGCAGGTTTAATGTTCAGTGGCCCCCTGTCGGGTTGACGGGCCGGGCCGAGCCAGAATTGCCTACATGAACAGCAGCAGCTTTCTGCTTCAGCATGGTCCAATCAAAAGTGTAGTCATATTGGTAATTCAATGTGCGAAACAAGATGCGGAATAGCTGGCGTAAGTACATGTAATCTGGATTTTCGTCAAATCTTAGGCCTCGGCTGTAGTTGAGGTACATGGCAAATTCTGCTGGGAAACCTTTGCACAAGACTTCCACTGGAGTGGACATCTTTTTCTCACTGATGCGCTCGTATTTTTGCTTTTTTGTTGCAGCTTTCAACCCCTGCCATGGCAGACTGCCACGATTGAAATACATGAGCACGTATCCAAGGGACTGCATGTCATCGCGACGACTTTGCTCAATCCCCATGTGAGCATTGATACTGGCATAGCGTGCTGTGCCAGTCAAGTTTTTGTCTTCTCGATATGGGATGTGAGTGCGAGAGTGTGAGTCGCGGTACTTTTTGGCCAGACCAAAGTCAATCAAAAACACTTTGTTGCAATGCCTGCCAATGCCCATGAGGAAATTATCGGGTTTAATGTCACGATGAATAAAATTCTTGTTGTGGACATATTCAATGCGTCCTATCATCTGGTCTGCCAACATTAGCACCGTCTTCATTGTGAATCGCCTGGATACAAAGTTAAACAAATCCTCCAGGGAGGGACCAAGGAGGTCCATGACCAAAGTGTTATATTCTTTCTCCAGCCCGAACCAGCGAATGTGAGGAATACCTATCCCTCCCTGCAAAATCTTGTAGACCTTGCTTTCGTAAAGAAGCTGAGGATGCCGCGCTTTGAGGGGCTCCAATTTGACCGCAACTTCCTCCCCATTTGATATGTTTATCCCCAAGTAGATGTCCCCAAACGAACCACTCCCTATTTTTCTTATCAAACGATACTTTTGTCCAACTATGAACTCCGACTTGCTAGTGGGCCTGTCGCTTCCGCTATCCATCCTTGACGATTTCATCGAATCGAGTTTGAAAGCCCACGAAGACGGGGCTTAATTTTTTTGCAAAGGATAAAAGTATTTTTCCGCTTGTGTAGCTGCTGCCAGCATCTTTACAAAGTCGCACTGAGTTGCCATGCGCAATGACCTTGGAGCTAAAATAAAGATTGTGATTAAGGGGGCGGCAAGAAATTGTAGTAAAATAAATGCTAAACTTATAAAATTTATCAATAGTTCTTACATAAATTGCAATTTACTATTTTGTGTTTTCTTTTTATCACTAGCAGAACTATTTATTTTAACTTAATTCTTTTAAAAGTATATCTGTTCCCCGGTAGCGGTAGATTTATCATTTTGTTCAGTCATAAAGTAGGTCAGTTTCCAATGGTAAAGGTCGTTGAGGCCAGGAGGATGGAAAGACAAGTGGAGCAACGAACATGACGGTGCTAATGATGACGAACTAACTCGTACAGACGCTGATCAGCGCAGAGGGGAGACAAGATGAGGGCCAATAAGGTCCTTCCACGATCTGAATCTCTTGTCCTACCAGAAGTGATAAATCCTTTTGTACACGACCTACAGTTGACATGGTGGGAAAAATTACAGGTTTGTTGCAACTTGGAAAGTGCAAGTCAGTTTTTACATTTATCGGATTAAATCCTTCTGAATATACCCTTTTGCAGCAAATTCTTCTTTTGGCACTACTGTAGTCCAGCAAGCGTTTTCCAGTTGCGAAGTGATACTACCGCGGTCATAATTTTGTTCATTTTAAAAATGCAGTAAAACGGGATTAATTGTAATGTTAATATTGTTATGTAATCATTATGAAACTATTGCAATATTGCTTATAATTTGAATGCTACATTTTTTTCAGGCTATAGTTAAAGACTAAAAATAGATAAAGAAATTAGTTTCATTCATAGTTTGTGCTTGTCTTCCATACAATAAATAATTTTGAGATTACAGTCTTAAAGACACCCAACAATTGCAGCCCTTGGTGACAGATGGTAAAATAATTAATTCTAATTGTTATAGATGAGTTAATCATTAGGTGCCTTAGCAGGCATTAAGATTAATCTAGTGCATCAAATTCTATTTTTTGTGATCAAAGCAACCGATTCTAAAAATATTTTGAAAATAGCGACTGACCATGTGATGTTGCTTGCACATGTTTATTACTGTAATTTAATCTTTTTGTAGGAATATGCATAAATGTCTAGAGCTCATGAGTCACCCTAGTCCATATGAGAAATATTTGGACTAATTTTATTTACTGTTGTGCCTTTCATTATTAATAGTTTTGGGTTTAATATTAATTAAAAATTTTTATTTTACCTTGTATTTGTATCGTCTTACTACATGTACCTGTATTATGTCTGATCATCCCGGTAGCATTATAGATAAGAAGAATAATTCCTTATTGTAAATATTTTAAGATATTTTATACAAATTTCTTTTGAACATTGTTTTTTTGCTATTTTTCACAGGTGGCCATCATGTCTGTGACTATAGCCCCTATACGGCTAGTCAGCCTGTGTGTGATCTTACTGTTAGCCTGGCCCGTGGCAGCATTTGCTGTGGCGTTCAGATCTAAGGAAGAAAAAGAACAAATAGTTCCTGTGAGAGGATGGAGGAGGTAACGTTTTCATTGAGTGATTAGATTCTGAATTTTTTTATTTGTCAATATAAAGAAATCCAGCTCCTTTAATTCTTTGTTTCAAAATGTTATGTGATGCGTGATCCCTAGATGTATTATAATATTAGGAACAGTTTGTTCTTCCCCGCCTAGTACTTGAAATGGCTTCCTTACCTTGTCAAGAGGGATATGCCTGCAGATAGTCTAGATTACCTTTCAAACTGAGTTTCTTCCCTTTTTATTGGATCCAGTGATATGTCAGTAATAATTGATGGGAAGATAAAAGGCAAAGCCCCCCCCCCCCCTCTTTCATATAAAGAGATAATTGGAACAGAGAAGAGAGAAGCTTGTTATTTATTTTCACTCGCGACACTGAGAATTAGTTTAATAATTGCTTATTAAGATGTATGTAGTTAAGTACTTATATACAAAATGTGTATGTGTGGATGTGTGTGAGTGGCTGTTTGCTTGCGTGTACTTGTAACCCTTTTTAACTGTTCACAAAGTTGGCAACCACTGGTAATAATATACATTCTCAAGTATTGTGATAAGTTCCCATTACATTGACATTTCAGGATCATTTATTTATTTTTTAAAGACATATTTTTGAAGAATGTATTCACAATGTAACTGTGGTCTCACTCCAGTATCATTGATGTTGAAAAGTGAGAAATGTGATCTTCTGTAGCATCTTTGAAAATGGCAGGTATTGTATATACCTGCTGTAGCTCTTCTCATTTCCTCCTTTTTAGATGACAAAAATCAATAATACTGTGATGTACAGACACTAGAACACTCGCTTAGACATGTTTCCATTTCACAAGTAGATACTTTTATATAAAATACATGCATTGTCACATTTAATATTACACAAGTAGAGGAAACTGTTCCTAATATACATTTTAAGTTTAAAATATAAGATTTTACAAGAGGCAATAACAGTGAGATTTCAGTTTAAAATTATATTATATATATATATATATATATATATATATATATATATATATATATATATATATATGGACATTTGATTTATCAAGCCACAATGATTCCCCTAAGAATCAATATGAAGTTATCTGAAGCTCTTTGTTAAGAAGCCATATCTCATCTTATCTGTCAGATATGTTATGTAAGTATAGAGATAAGTCTAAGACCCCATTTCCATAGATTTTAGATCGATCTATCCCTGTGGGGAGTCTCACTAGATTACTGTCAGCTTAGCTGGGTTAAGCGTCTGTCTCACCTACTGAAAGCTGTAAGGGGGTAATTAACTATGGTGCGTGCTCGGCTGACTGCAATTTAGCATGAACCCCCAGGGAGTTAGGTCGATCTAAATCTTAATCTCTGGATCAATTTTAATCTCTGGTAATACACCCTAAAAGCCCCCCAGGGAGCACAGGTCTACGCCAAGGTAGCTGAATCCCTTTTATTACTCAGACATGAACTTTTTCCGTGGAAAAGTGGAATACCACATTTTTAAATTCAATTCTGATGGTTCCTGAGATTCATCAAGGTTAGATGTTGGGTCCCATGATAAATGTTCAGTTTTTTTTTTTTTTTTTTTTTTTTTTTTTAAACCTAGGCTCATGTCTGATTACTGATCATTTATTATGTAATGGATCAGCACTAAATTTTTATCATCCTAAGACAGAACTTTTCTAACCTGTCCTCAACTTGTCCTGAAAATTTTATCAAAATCTGTTAATAACTTTAGGCTGTTGGATAAAAACCAGCAAAGATAAACTCACTTTATCCTGGGTATAGGTAATGACCAAAGATGTAACAATACAGGTATACCAGATTTTATAAACATGTAAGAGTAACATCGACATCTTTGTCACAATTTTAACAAGCTTTGCTGTGTTAGTCTATTGATAATGCCTAAATTTACTAAGTATGTGTTTTGTGTTTTTTTTTTTTTGTTCAGTTCTGTAAGAATGACATAAGCTAACATAACCAAGCTATGGTGATGCAACATCATTTCCGTGCAATATTCATTAGAGCTGCCACACTTTATAGAAGTACTAGTATGGTGGTGAAGTATTGATTATGGAGGTTAAACTGCTGGAGAAGTGTCACATGTTTCTATGGAGAAGTGTCTCATGTTTCCATTATGTCACTTAGTTGATCCATAGCAAAATTATAGAAGATAATCACATAAGAAGTGACCCTCTCTTTCTACCCCCACCCCCTTTCCGCCTTTTGTCAGACAGACTCCAGAATTACCCCTAAGGCTTTTCAGATCCAGTAAGTTGATCCGTAACAAAATTATCGAAGATAATCACATAAGAAGTGATCCTCTCTTTCTACCCCCACCCCCTTTCTACCTTTTGTCAGACAGACTCCAGAATTACCCCTAAGGCCTTTCAGATCCAATGGAAATCTATTTTAGAATTCCATTTTGACACAAGTATATATTATTGATTTCCACAACCATCTTCATGATTTATGATGGCATGTATATGTTGCTCATGCTCTAAGGCCTAGTTCCCATACCTAGATCGATCTAGCAGGATCGATCCATCTCCGAGGGGTTTCTCGCTTAATTGCTTTCAGCGATAGTTAATTACCCCCTAACAGCTTCAGTAGGTGTGCCAGACATGAGAGCCGCTTCAGCTGAAAGCAATCTAGCGAGAAACCCCTCGGAGATGGGTCGATCCTGCTAGATCAATTTTTGTATGGGAACGGGGTCTAAGACTAGATATAGTGTGAGTTTATGATAGCACATTTATAGGGATACAAGAATGTAATCTGTGACACAGGCTATATTTAGGTATAAGATGAAACAGTTGATTTTCAATAATATATATGATGAGGATAGTCATACATTTTGTTAACTAAAGGATAAAATTTTGGCTCACATCATTTCAGCCAAGTACTAGTATAAATAAATACTACTACTACTTCCACTACTAGTACTGGAAGTGAAAGTAAGTAAGTTTCTGTGTGATGCTTTTATTGATTGGTAAGTTTAAAATTGTTTTGATGTTTAAGATAAGACATCTAGTTGAGATAATGTCAGCAAATTAAAAAGAAATCTACTTCTAGTTTTAGAATGCCTGACTAAATTGAAACATATCATATTGCTTATCCCCCTGATTTCTTACGTTTCACAGATTAGAAAATGTAGGCATTTTGATATGAAATAGTTTTTTTCTCTAGAATTGTTCTGGTCCCTCTTGGTCTTCTTGGTAGAGTCATTAGTCTGTTAGTCATAGAGTCATGAGTAGTTTTTCATGATTAAGTCATACATGTGTAAATTCTCCAATGCACCATTCATGCAGACAGACAGACATAGTTATTGGTTGTCAGGGGACACTAATACACCATTCCCATAGATATTTAGATCGATCTATCTCCCTGGAGAGTCTCACTAGATTGGTGTCAGCTTTACAGGCTTAAATGTCTGTCCTGCCTACTAAAAACTGTAAGGGGGTAATTAACTGTGGTGTGTGCTCGGCTGACAGCAATTTAGCGTGAACCCCCAGGGAGTTAGGTCGATCCAGATGGATCGATCTAAATCTCTGGGAATGCAGTCTTACGTCCCATGATCGTTTTGGTCTTTCACTGTTTCTGAACACACCAAAGACATGTTCGAGGTCACCTGGTGTTTGTACACAGGTCTGCACAATTGAATTGATCACTGTTTGGAATCTGTTGAGGATATTTCCAGTCCCTTCTGGTTATCTTTAAGCAAGAGTCATTCTGGTTTCCAGTGTCTGTCTAACTCGTAAATCATCTTGTTTTCAGTTGTAATGATTATTTCATTCCCATAGCATTGCTTCCTTTTACATGTTTGAATGAATGCCCAATGGCAATATATGCAGTCTGTCTGAGTCAAAAGATGTAAAATTGGTGAAAAATTGCATTTTGTGTTAAAGTTGCTCTACATCTTGTGTTAATTCCGAAGGAAATTGTTAAGAAGTCACTGCAGTGTTCACATCTGTTTTCTTTATGATTCTTGATGTTAATTGTATGTTATGAGCAAATACAGTGAGTCAACCAATGGAACTATTGATAGAGAATTAGACTATATTGAATGTTGATGCAACATAGGGTAATAGCTCCTTGTTTGAAGGCAAGTGCAATTGTCATTAGGCATCATAATGTACAGTGATACCTTGGCAAACAATATTTAATGATAATTATCATTATACAGTGCTTAAAGTCAGTAATGAAAATTTTCAAGAAAAAGGTATAGCTTTATATATCTTGACTTCATTTTACATCTTGAATATGAACCAGTTGACAGGATTATATATATTTTTTTCTTTTTTTTATGCATTGCCTTGGATCTTTCAACCTCTGCTGTATTCCACAAAAAAAGTTAAAATCAGATACCAAAAATACTATATTTCATAAATAATAATATGATATTTAACTTTAGCACAACCTGCGAGAAACCAGCTGAGCTTAATGGGGGTCCTGGCTCAGCTGGTTGTATTTGTTTTTATCATTTTCTTCCTTTTTTTTTCATTTAACAACAAGGAGCATGAGCCTGGAATAGAGTTGCCTTGTATCTCTAGTGAAAAAACTGCTGAGCTGACTTCTGAATTTCCTTTTATCAAATAGCTTATAATTAGCTCATTACTCACATTGTAAACTATACTCGCGGTACGTTTGTTTTATGAGAGTTTGTCCAATCTTTTTTGTCAAAATTTTGACGTGATCAATTAACGCAACATCTTTTCCAATAGAAAAATATAACTTTGTTGACCAACATATAATTGCTAACAGAGTTATTATGTTGGATTTTGAATTTAAAATTTAAATTTCATTAACTCATTTTCTTTATTTTCGTTTTATTTCTAGAATTCTCCACAAACTGTGCTGTTTCCTGTACAGAAGCGTCTTCTTTTTGGGCGGATTTCATTGGATTCCATTCCGCGGCCAGCGTGCTTCAGCTGCGGAGGCCCCTATTCTTGTCGCTGCCCCACACTCGTCATTTGTCGATGTGTTATTGTCAATTGTGACGGATATGACAACAGTTGTTGCAAAATCGGACACAAAAAATATTCCCCTCTTTGGTAGTATGTATAATTGCAATGATTGCCACAAAGAAAAATAAAATCACAGTCTAGCCATCACCTGATGAAAATATAATACATGACAGGTCTTTTATTTTGCATTTCATTTTGAGCATTCTCAAAATATGTCAGAGAGTCATGAAGTAAGGTAAGGTTTTGTATACAATACATTTATATGGTAATTGAAAAGCAAAAGTGAAACAGTATTTTTCCAAGGGAAAAAAAAGGGAAAATTGATTATTGATTGTCATGAAGACTTGAGTGTTCTTGAGGTAGGTAAGGATATCAATTTACAGAATTACAGCTGACAGAAGTAATGACAGTGACTGTGACACAAATGAAAAATTTTACATACAATTTGCCACCAACATACACATTCATAAACACATTTCAGAAAAAAAATTGTTTATTTATTAAATAAGTAATTGAAATTTAATATTTTGACATTTCACTCTTACTACCACACAACATTCACAGAGAAGTTAACTGTGATTTCTGTGACAATTACAGTTATTGTACTGGGCACTGTGATACTAACGGGAGACATACTTAATATATATATATATATATTAATATATACAAATTCTGTTGAGTAACACTGACACAATAACAACACTCTCTTGGTTATGGGACATATATGGCGGTGACAGAAGGAAGACTTCTTTCTCGTAAATGATGCAGAATTATACCCAAAATTTGCATCTAATGACACTTATTGCTAGCACATACTAGTATTCAAGATATTTCAAACATTTTTCTATATATATATATTGGTTTTTAAAATTAAAAGGGGGATTGGTCAGTAAGGAGCAGGAATTTTAGCAAAACTGTTGGCTTTCACATTGCATCTCACCCAGAGTCTTTGAAAGCCGGCTTTTTACTGAACCTTCACTTGCTGCCATAAGAAAATAACCCCACTTCGTAGCAGAGCGGTTTTGTATTGATCAGATCGTGATTTGCTTTTAACTCCCTTGAATCTCTCTCATATATTACGTATGCTCTCTGTATACTGGGTAGGAAGTGGGGAGACACTGAATTTCCATTGAGTTATTAGATACTAAATTATAAATGCTATATGCTTCATGAAAAGTTGTGAGAAAAAATCTCCATGATAATTCTGGGTTGCTTTTGAAAGCAATTTTCAATCTTTTAAGAGACACTCTGAAGAGATCAATATGTCCTTATCCAGTATGTACTGTACTGCACCCTGTGGCCATATTTCCTTGTGACACTTTCTCTTCAAGTATTCTAAAGCACCCTGTTCCGAATCGCACCCCAGTACATTGTATATGATATGCATGCAACTGTTGTGGTATCTGTCCTTTGATTTCTCGACCTGTACGTATTGCCATTCATATTACTCATTTTATTATTTTTTTGTAGGGTTAAATAGTTGGCTGAATCCCATATATTTTAAAGCTGCTTCATGATACTTGCTTTACTCTGTGTTTTTATGTTTATAATCCATGTCGAATTTAATTTAGTTATCATTGTTTTTCATTCATTTGCTTGGTTCATCATTAGGCGCTGTAGCGGCCGGTTGCTGGAGTTTATGGGAAGAGCTTGCTTTTTTGTCCTGGGCTTCCATTATGTTAACATCAAGGGAAAACCAGCGTCTGACATCGATGCTCCACTTCTAGTCGTAGCTCCACACTCCTCCTTTTTTGATGTACTTGTGTTTTTTGTCCTAAAAAATGGCCTTCCCAGTGGAGTGTCAAGAATAGAAAGCGCTGGTACCATGCTGATAGGAAGTAGGTATCACTTGCCGCAGCTCTGCTAAGGGTAGAAAGTAACCGCAAAAATTTGGACATTTTTTTTTTTCATAATTTTTTTTTTTGGGTGGGGGGTGGGGGGATGTTTTTCCATATGCCACATTTATATACTAGTAATAATGCATGGGTGAAAGTTTTCAGGATTATGCCTGATTTCAAGATATTCAGTCTTCACTTTGATTTTTTTTTTTTTTTGACTAAATGCAATGAGAAATTGCAAGCTATGCTTTCAGGATTTTAAATTTTTACAACTTTCACCCATGATAATGAACTATGTTGTGCCTGTGATATATCAATTTCACTCACAATATAAGAGCAATATATAAGTATGGCTTATCAGAGAGAAAATTCTCAGTAGATACACCCTGAGTCTCTAAGAATTGAGAATTGATAGTGTTTGACATGTGTAACAGAAATGTGGCATCAGTGTGAATTGTCACTAATTCTCTCCAAGGGCTCTTTGTATTTGTCTCATTTCCAATAAAACTGTAGTTCTATGTAGATCGATCCCACTCTATGGGGACTCTTGCTGAATGCAATCAGGTTAAAATATGTACATGCCTTCCTCTTGTTTCCAAAGTAGTCATATTATCAGCTTTTCTGTATTCTATTAAAAACCAGGAGGAGGTGCGTTAATCTGATTGCATTCAGCGAGAGTCCCCGGGGAGTTGGAGCTATGCAGAATGATAGTTTCAATGGGAATGACCCCTTATACTCAGGGTGACTCTCTGAGATTTTCAGTAAAATGTTTTTTTATTCAGGTGAGGTGATGGCACTGTATTATATTATTTGTTGAAATATTTGTGGTTAGAAATGTATGGGATAAAGACCGGGTTGCATGCTTTATATGTCCTTGCATTCTATATTTATTTTTATTATTATAATTATACTTACAATCTGGTACATGTAAAACTGTCTGAGGGCCATCTGACAATATTTTTCCCATCTGTGCAGTCTTTGTTATATATTTTCACATCCAAAGTGTGAGAGAAAGAAACAAATTGGTATTTTCATCCTATCTCAGTAATCATAGACTGAGTCAATTAATGGAACAGAAGTATGAAGAAAAAAGAATTAAGCAAAAACACACAGATTGGGAAAATATTGTAAAGTGGCCCTTGAATAAATGTGGTTCTAGCATAATATTATGCATGCATGCTCAGTACTGTAAAACTAAAAGGCCCATAGCACATCATTCTCTTTAGAAAGTTTGGCCACAGAAGCAGTGGGATGGAGTTTTTATTTCATAGACCCCTATCCCCAGTGTGCCACCCCCACCCTTATACCACTATCACCCCTAAATCTGTTAGTATAGGCAAGAACACACATGAAAACATGAGAAAATAAAACATTTGATAGGGAAAAGGCTGCTGCTGCAACAATCTCAGACCATGGACAAAATTACGAATATTATGTCCAAGCTCAGGCTGATGAAATGTTATTCATTCTTTTTGGCTGAGAACTGAGCAATATTTCTAGCATTGGTGTTCTTATATGGACTATTATGTGAAAGTTGGACATACATAATAAAGCTATTGACAAAGAAAGAAAAAATCTGCTTGAAATAACTGGCACTACACAGGGGAATATTTTTTTTTTAAAGCATTGAAAAAATGTTTGAAAGTACTTTGAAGTCTATCACAGATATTTATTTGATTTAAAAAAAATAACTAAAGACATTAGTAATGAATTGAGAGCTGAAAGGTTATTCTTTAAAAAAATAAAGTTATGTTAAAGAGTTATTCTTTAAAAATATCAAGTTATGTTGAAGAGATTAATAGAACAATTAAGACTCCTTTAAGTTTTCAAAGACATTTTCAACAAAGTCCAATGCAGTGTACACCTTACCAGTGCAACTTTTATAAAACATTTTAAGAGAGAAATGGCCAAAGCCCCCAAAACCTTTCCTAAGAGTATTGAAGTGAATAAATTATTTAAATTGAATAAATGGCAATTTCTACATTGCTTTCAACTTATTTGTTATTTGAATTGCTATTACAAAATTTTAAGTTTAAAAAAATATTGAATAAAAGTTGATAAATTTATTAAAAAACCATTTCAGCTTTGGCAACCTTTACTCAACCCATCTGGGTATCGAGAGAGGACCCAAACTCTCGACAAAACACCATTAAAGAGATAAAAAGACGCGCACAGTCCAAAGGGGAGTGGCCGCAGATTATTGTTTTCCCAGAAGGCACCTGCACAAACCGTTCCTGTCTAATTACGTTTAAACCGGGTAAGTTCTCTGTTTATTTCTGTGGTTTGATAACAGATTGTGATTGCGCATTCATTAAGTTATTATTTCACTATTAAAGTGGCATCTGATTCATTTTTTATTTCAAGTAAAACTTTGAATTTATTTTAGTTATTTATGATCAGAATAACCTGATTCAGGGGTCTATAAAGCAGGACAACAAAGTCACAGATTTTGACAGAAAGGTTTTCAGAAAATTGTGACCGTCTTCTTGAAGACTCAGGAGAAAGTTTATATAGCAGGCCCATAGCCAGCAATTTCAAGGGGGGGGGGGGGGGGGTCTTATCTGAATAAGTGAACCTTTTACCATGCAACCTTTGTGTATCTAGATCAATTTTTACCCATAGCGAACCTTGTCTTGGCAAAAAATGATGGATTTGTTTTAACCCCCTCCCTGGCTACAGGGCTGATATAGACTGATATGATTAACTTAATATTTATACAACATCGCATGCTTTTAGGTGGATTTTACCCTGGTGTCCCTGTTCAGCCAGTCTGCCTACGCTTTCCAAATAGATTAGTAAGTAGTGTGCTTTACTCTGAGAACAAGAGGCGAAATGGGTCAAGTTTGCTGCAGCAGTGAATGTGAATGATTAGAAAAATGATGAGCATGTGCTCTGTTAATTATGTACTTAGGCCAGTTTCACATGTCAAGAATTGTGGACAAAAAAAGTTGGTCTGAATTTTTAAACCAGAATTTTAGCGCCTTTCGACCCTTGACAATCCTTTTCATTTAAAATTTGCACCTGTTTCATAACATTGTCAAGGAAGAATTAGCTAATATTGCTACTGTTGCTACTAGTCGCCATTCCAGTAAATTACTACAGTTTTAACCTGAAATGATGTAGATCAAACGATGTGTGATAGCTAGAG
This sequence comes from Lingula anatina, assembly GCF_001039355.2. Next base: position 101,810 of record NW_019774613.1, read on the forward strand.
CTTGTACAAGACATTATCAGTCCCCCTCAGCCCTGTCATACGTTGTGTTTTGAACCAATTGTGTGCAGTAATTGAACTAATTTCAAAAATTTTCCTTTCTCAGGATACATATACCTGGACATGGGAAGGCCCTGGGGCGTTTACTCTCTTCTGGCTAACTCTATGTCAAATACACAACAGGTTTGAAGTGGAGGTGAGGGATTATATTATTAAGTGTAATGCTTAGAATGGTTTTTATTTTAAAGAATAACAAAGTTTAAGAAATTAAATTTGAGTGGTTTTGAAGTTTTATTTTAAATACAGGATTTGTGAAATGTTTTTGTATCAATCTGTCCAATTAATATTATATGTTTTTAATTCATAGATTGAGAATGTGTTGAGGAACTCTGGCATTTCAGTATTACCAAGTTCAAAATTATTTTGTTGTTTTTAACTTTAACTTATTCCTAGACCAGTGAATAGGAAATTTTAAGTTGATTATCTCATTTCTTTATAATTAGTACCTACCTGTCTACAAACCAAATGAAGAAGAAATTGCAGACCCTAAGCTGTTTGCCAAGAATGTCAGAGAGCAAATGACAAAGTAAGTATATAAAGGTGTTAGTAAGTAGTAAAAGAAAAGTATTTTTATTAAGTGTTGGTGTTTTTTTTTTTAATTTTACTACTTTTTGTTACGTTTTGTGTATAATTTAATATTCTGGGAGATTTTAAAAATTATTTCTAGTCCAAAAAAAAAAAAAAAGTTTCAAGTTGGTTAAAGGCGAGGGGATTCAAGTGGTTTAAATTAATATTTGGTGAACTAATTGATATGAACCATACATCTTTTGTCAAGTGCCTATTAACTTTTAAATTAATTTAAAATAAAGTTTTGAAATGAACTTACTTAATTCCAGGTGTGTGGACACCCCTGGCACAAACAACACATACTAAAGTTGAGAATTTTGAATTAAAAGTTTAAAATGAACTTGAATATTTCTAGATGTCTGAATGTCCCTGCCACGGACCACACATTTGATGACTGTCGTCTCATGACCTATGCCGCCAAGCTCAAGTTACCAATGGCATCAGGCATTGTAGAGTTTAACAAAGTGAACAAGAAGCTAGGGTGAGATATGACATGATACGAGATGACTGAGACTGTAAAAACACTTGTTTACATACACATTTGCCATATACTTTTTTTCTTGCTGATTGGACAAAGTTAGGAGAAATGCATATGTTTCATGTTTAACACGTATACACTCAACCAAAAAAAGTTAAAGCACATGAAGTTATTTTTCAATTACTAAAAACCTTGTAAACTATATAATGTAGTGGGAAAATTTCTAGGTAGCTAAAAAAGTAACGAATGGTAGGTGCATTAGACATCAAAATTTGGTTAATATGTTTATTTACCTCAGCTCATATGCTCATTTTATAATTTTTCAAAATAATGATGTTTTCTGAAATTTTTTGGTCGAGTGTATGTTAACCAGTCTGAGAAAAGAAATGGGGAGAGGAGACATGCAGAAAACCCAATCATTATTACTGTAACAACATTATCTATATAGAAAGGGCAATAAGTAGTATTTGTTTTTTGTGGACTTGCCGAACTATCTTTTATCCACCGGTGAATAAGTTCTTAGATCTGTCAAAAGGACATGACATGATATTTAAATGTAAAAAATAACAAAAGATCTAAGAATCTCATTCAGATTTTTTTAATGCTTTTGAATTTTATCTGTATTTTATGCTGTATGTTTTGGAATATTAAAGATGCATGTAGTATTTTGAAAAAAGTTTGTCTTTTTTGGGGACTTTCTCATTATACTGTGGTCATTTCATTTTGCAATGCAGCTGTAGATATTTATTATTATTATTAGATTGCATTTGATGAATAATTTTATGTTCTTCATATAGTGATTATTAAATGCAAGATTTTCATTTTTCATATTCTTATCCATTGAAACAAGTAATTCTTAGTAATTAGAATCCGATTTTGCACTGTTGATTTAACAACCCTGCTGCTTGCACAAGTAAATGAAAATATAGAAATGATATCTCTTTAAATGAAAAAAAAAAGATGGTGTTCCATAAATGTTCACTGATTACTGCCCTGATTTACTGCTTTTCTTGCTTAATCCCCATCCCTCCCTAGCATCACCTTTGAGGCCGCTAAAGCCATGCTGGAGAAATTCCGCCAAATCCACACAGGAAAAGAGGGAAAGATCACGGTACAAGAGTTGGCGGAACATCTCAACCTGCCCGTATCGGAAGCACTGGAGGATGTTTTTAACATGTATGACAGGGTAAGGATTAAATAATAGTTTCTGTAGTAATAAATTATGTAATATGTTATTATTATTATTAATTATTATGTTTAATAATAAATTAAATGTTGTTAATTTCAGACATGAGCCTTTTCAATGGAAACATGAAATTCTGCGTTTTTTAAATTCAATTCTGATGGCTCCTGAGATTCGTCTTGCCTGAGATTCGATAAATATTCAGTTTTTTGAAACCTAGTCTTATGTCTGTGATTTGGTTGACATACATTAGCTCCTGCATTTTGATTGGGGAGTTGTAGAAACGGTTTCTGTTTTTTCAGAACATTGTTTTCTTGATATGAAGAGGTAAACATGAAGATGAAAATAACTTGACTGTCTTGTGTCATTCAATACTTTGTACTTCATAGCCAATCAGTACACAGACCCATGCATTGTCATGCATTTCATCATCATCTGTCATGTAAATTTGCTGGGGGACAAATGTTGTGTAGCAATAACTGAGGATGACTGCATGAAATATAATGACAAAATATCCATTACCTGAACCAATTTATACGACGCACTCAACACAAAGTCTGTTACAGGAACGAGTCACACCTACTTCAAGTTTTCGCACTTGTGGTCATGTGACAATACACGCCACTGTACCCCTTTGTTATTACAACTACAAACGCCACTTACAATTTCCTTTTTTTCCTTTACTTAACACAGTTTTGGGCCTGTCTCGATAGGTAGCTGTAGTTTTGACCTGCTTTTATCATTTGTGCTCAAAATTAAGTGCTTGTTCTCTGACTGTTCTCATGGTCTCCTTGTACTTCTTTTCATATCTTTATATGCTTGTTTATTTTCAGGATAATTCAGGTACCATAGATTTCCGTGAATATGTGATAGGTTTATCTCTAGTCTCTGGGCCTGCAAATACTGAAGACACTATTCAGCTGGCTTTTCAGGTGAGATTATTAGATGAAATCATGAATTTTTTAAATGATAAGAAAATGATAAGAAATAATAACAAAAAGTATGGAAAAAATAGGACTTTGTATATTTATTTCTTGAAATCTTAGATTGAAATACAATTTGAACAAGTATCATTGAATGCTCTTAAATATTTAAAAGAAATTATTCTGTCATCTCTGGCATGCAGTGCTGTTATTAAAACCATTCACAAATGGAAGGCTGTTAACGAATGGCTCCAATTTCACCTGAGAACCTTTTATAGAGTACCGTACTAGATTTATTTCTTACATTTATAGCTGTTTGACTCTGAAGGCAAAGGCTATCTATCCGAGTCCGACTTGGCTCAGATGTTGCACAATGCATTTGGCATGGATGAAGAAGGAGTGAGGAAGCTTTTCCAGCAGGTGGACAAAGACCAGGATAGCAAGATAAGCTTTGGTAAGAATTCCAAGTTTTTGAGTGTCTCAAAGTCACCTTTTCGATTTAATGTGAAGACAACTTTAGGAGAGCTTGAAATTTGTTTCCAACCTCTGCACCAGTAGAGTGACAACTCATCTAATATATTTCAAATGTTTTAAGCTGTAATCAGATTCAGTCTGTATATGATTGCTGCTGTTGTCAGCAGCTTGGCCAGCCTTGTGCACTTTCTTTATGATTACAATCACTTTAAAAGACAAAACATGACAAAGTTCATAGAATGGCCTAATCTTATCAGTTATATTATTCTGTTTGCCATTTTGTAAATGTTAGAATTTTGTTCTTAAAAACAGGAGAACATTTTGTTTTATTATAACAGTAAAAGAATATTATTGATTATGGCATTGACTTCATAAGAATTTACACTGTTTGTAAGCCATGATGTTGGAGCATTATTTGTGCCTTTTGTTGGCCATCACATTATTTTATGTTTGAAAAAAAATGTATTTCCTCCAGATGAATTCAAAGCCTATGCAAAGCAGAAGCCAGAATATGCCAAGCTGTTCATGACATACCAAAAATTGACAAACTCAGCAAATAGCGAACAACCATTTGAAGAACAAATTGACAATGATGCTAAACAAAAGCAAGACTGACGGTGTTATACCCATAATGCCACGCCCAAGTTAAGCTCAGCTATAGATGTCGCTTCAGTGAAGAATCAAGCAACAAGACAAGACTCATTTGACATTTAGATTTCAAATTTTGGGTTGTATTTACTTTTTCAGGAAGGACTGTGATGACTGATTCAGAAATCTTTTTATTAAGAAATCAAAGACTACAGTTTACTAAATTTTCAGCAAAGCCCAGCTTCTTTACGATTTTCAAAGCTACATTAATTTTTCTCATGAGTGTTCTCCATCATCCATCAAAATACTAGGATCTCAAACAATCCCAACCACTTTGTATACATGATGATATTAATGTGAAGTGGTCAACCAAAATCAGGCAGATATTTTATATTCAATGTTATGTGTTGTAATATTTGTTTTACATTCTCTGGGTTTAGTCACGGATAGAGTTACTGCTCAATTTTATCTCTTTTTATGTACTTATATGTATCCCTTCACTCCCTATATGTGTATTCGATATTGGGTGTTTTATATAGATAACTTATACTTGGATGATTATTGATATTATTAAAACAGTAGTGTCCTGAAATGATCTAATTCTGGGAAAGAAAAGCTGTTGGATGGCTATATGTAAATGGATATCAAGTTAATATACCCAGTTGCTTGGATTTTATCAAAATCATGAACTTCAAGACAAAATCAGGTAGAAAATTGGTTGAACTGATTGCTCCACCAGGAAAATAATTCCTGAGTACTTGTCATAAATGTTTTGCCATAAATTGTTATCGTAATATGTAAAATGTGCTGCTGGTTGTGTGTGTAAATATTTTTGAGCTGTTTGTATAATATGTGTAATATTTAATGTGTATAGGGTTTATGCCTGCTGTGTTTTAAGATCTGAAATTTCGATGATCAGCTAGATGTTGTTCTGTGAACAACAAGTTTCTCATGGATGTCTGGGAATTTGCATCAATCTCAGTCTTTTAGTTTTTAATAAATGATTAGTAACAGTTGAAATCATGGCTCTTATCAGAATCCTCTTTTTTATATTCAGTTGTTGGATATTTTGATGTTAAGCAAAGAAATGCCATAATGGCTGCCATCTTAAGTAACTATAGCTGACTTTAAAAGTGAAATCCAAACAATTTCAGAGTGGAATAGTCATCCAGCTTAGACTAGTAATAAAATGTATCACAGACCTGCTTTATTTTTGGCTAGTGCTCATGCTTTTGTAATGCTTTAACATGTTTTAATTAGGCTATCAGATACTAAGGTTTTGAACCTTCCTGTATCCTCTTCAACATTGTAATGAGCTTTCTGATTTATACTGTAACTTATATTGAAATATATGTACATCTCAGTTTCACATGCTAGATTTTCTGACATTCCCCTTAAAGGCTTTGAATGCTTTGTGAAATGGTGGTTTTATATATTATACATCTGACTACGCATTTCTTTAATAAGCTGATGCATGCTTGCTTATAGGTGTTATGGGTATAAGATTATTAAAGCCCTTAGCTATTGCTTTGGTGCCAGTTAATATGTAATATTGCTGTGAGCTGATATCAATAGAGTAGTATTTAGTTGTATAGGTATTACATAGCTGATGTCTAGATTAGTATTGCTGCTGTTTCTTTTCTTAGAAATAGAGAAATTGATGCATGTGTGGCTGGAATGAAAAGCACAATCTTTTTATTACAATTGGTCATTAAGGAGTTCTGGATCTGTTTGGTTCACTTTTGTATATTATTAGTTGTCCTGGTAAGTATAACTTTGTGCAAAAGGTCATGTAGTGACAGTTACCATTGTAATATTTGAAGTCAACTTAAGAAATGTTTAACCAAGCACACACTTACTAAATGAAAGTCTGGTACTTATTTTAGAAATGTGTATGTTGACGTTTTGAATAAATAAACCTATTTGGACTACAGTGGAAGGATCTCTCTCACCCAATCTCACTTTATAGGTAAAGAAATGCAACTAGTTAAGTAATTTTATATGCTGATTGATGGCACATCTTGTGTTTCTAGGCAATATAAAAAATCACATTATTGGAAGTATGCATGTCTACACCTGCTAAATATACCAGAATATTCATACTGTGCATAATAGGTATATACTTGTTTTATTATCAGGAATATAGTGCAATGTATTTCAATGGTTTTACTGTAAAAGTTCAGTTCAGCATTTGTATTGATTATAAGTGAAGCAAAGGTTTTATTTGTATTTATTACTTAATGAATATTCTAACATTTTTGCCGAAGAAGAAAATCAAGATTGAAAGGCATGTATGTATTATTACAATACTTAACTAAACACAGATATTGTGTCCGAATTGGATGCTGTCATTTGCACTGTTTGCTGTATCAATTTTAAGATTGTTTATCAGTGTTAATAAAGGTTAATTATTATACCTAAAAGCAATTGTTTTGAGATTCTGTTTCCCATGCCAAATGTTCTCCACTATACTTCCCTGCACATAATTTGCAAGTCAAACCCCAAAGGGAAGAAAAATGATTGGTTTTCTTAGAAAAATGAGTGTTAGAGGAAAAAATTAGCACAGAAATATTTCAAGTAAAAGTAGACCATCATATAGGCAAATAGAATTGGTGACTTGAACCACGTTTGATCGTTCTTTTTTATGATTAAAAGGATAATTTTTTAAAGTCAAGTCAAACCCCAAAGGGTAGAAAATGATTGGTAAGAAAAATGAGTGTTAAAAAAAAGAACTAGCACAGAAATATTTCAAGTAAAAGCAAACTATCATATAGGAAAATGAAATCGGATATTTAAATTACATGTTTGATAATTCTTTTTATGATTTAAAAAATCGGAGATTTTCCAAAATGTCAGTACATTGCAAAATGTAGTGCAGGTCATACCTATTATGTTAGAATGGGAGTTATTTATAGCTATTCTGATCACGTGACTGGGGAATCCCTCGTGACGTAAAAGTCACATGACTGAGTAAAATAAACACCAAAGAGTAGAAGATGGCCGACGAAGAAATAAATAGCCAAGTTGAATTAGATGTGGACAAGTAAGTAAGGAATGATATCCATAAAAATTCAGTCACACACAAAGAGGATGTTTCAGATAAACTGCACAATATGAAATCAAGAAAATATGTTTTGCAATACGCCTTACTTTACTGGTGTCTGATGAGTCTTAATCAGACAAAACCAGGCTTAGACAGCTTACGCAACGATGACTTGACATTTTAAATCCCAAAAATTTTTTCATAAAGCTATTTGGGTCTTATCAAGGGTAGTAACTCTTAAGATCAATACATTTATCACACACTAGGTTAAATATTTCTGTCAAACTCCCGTTTTTTGGAACGATGAGGGGGCATTGAGATTCTACTGGCCCGGGGAAATAAAACTACCGGTAGTAACTTCATAAATCCGACAAAATCTAATGTCCTAGCTAGCTGTAACTAATAATAATGATAATGATAATAAAATGATAATAAAATAATTATTATATGTAACAGAGCGGGAATTATACGCAATATGATCATGTTTTTGCATCATTTTCAGTGCTGGCTGGTTACGAAGAAAACTGCGATGGAAGCCAACATCTAAAGGACTGTTAGCAGAGGCCGAGCAGAAACTGTTTCAGTGTAAGGGAATCTATAGGGACCATTCCCATAACCCTATCGTACTAGCAGTGTCGAACTATCTCCAAGGGGATTCTTGCAAAATTGCATCCTAGCAGCTTCAGTGGGCGTGACAGACATTTAGGCTGCTTAATTAAAGTGAATCCCCTCGGAGTTAGATCGATCGTGCTAGTACGATAGGTTTACGTGAACCCAGTCTTATTATAATAGTTTATCAACAGTATTCACAAATGGCTTTCTCCTTGATTGGGAAATGAATCCCAAAACCACATACAGAAAACAACTTCAGAATATAAGACTAGTCTACTATAATGCTAATATGGAAATTTTTTTTCTTAATTTATAAATTTTAATACGAAATTAAATTGTCTTATAGACACCAAAGTGATAAGACTATTTAGTATTTACAGATGCATGGACTATAAGTAAAAGTATATCTGAGAGATTATCTTAATTTAGCTTTCAGAAAAAAGGCGATGACTGGATCAACAGCAAAACGACTGTTATTAGTAATTTATTTGTCATATCCTAAATATATTAAACTCTTTTTGCAATTAGTCTAAATGATACAGACTCACAAACCTGTGTCTGTTTATGATTACAATTATTTACTTTCTACATGCAAAATACTTTCAAACATTTTGTGTCTTAATTTTAGCTCTCAAAGGAAAATACCAGGGCAAGTACATCCCTGTATCAAATGGGCAAAATCAAATCTGGACAATATGTTTTAACGGACAGTTACAGTCAGTTAAAACTGAGACCACCACAGATGACAAATCCTCCTCTTCTTCACACCATCATCATCACCATCATCACCACCACCACCATCATCACGACCATTCTTCAAAGAAATCTCCCCTCATCCTCATTCATGGCTTTGGAGGTGGAGTAGGCCTATGGGCACGAAACCTACTTCCATTATCAAAAGACCGACCCCTCTATGCATTTGACGTCCTAGGCTTTGGGAGAAGCTCAAGACCTGATTTTGGCCACGACCCTAGTGAGATCGAGGAGGAATTCGTCCAGTCCATCGAGGATTGGAGAAAGGGTGTTGGTCTGGAGAAATTTGTCATGTTGGGTCACAGTTTTGGAGGATTTTTGTCAGCGGCCTATGCATTGAGACATCCAGAGCATGTGGAACATGTGATACTGGTGGACCCCTGGGGCTTCCCTGAAAAGCCGGCAGATTATCAGCAGCTCAGGAGGTTACCTGTGTGGGCCAGGGCTATAGCACGGATGTTACAGCCGTTCAATCCACTGGCAGGGTTAAGGGCACTGGGACCCCTAGGTAAGACAAGCCACTGGTCAGGTATTCATAAGCCCCATTCCCATTGACAACATTGATCTGCATGGTTCGACCCAACTCTGTGAGGATTCTAGCTGACTGCAGTCAGCTTAACTGAATGACATGCCTCTTTCTGATAGATAATATAAAAGCTGGTGATTATACAAGTACGTTTGAAACAAGAGGAAGGGTGTCATTCAGTTAAGCTGATTGCACTCGGGGAGAGTCCCTGCAGAGTGGGGTGGATCCGCATAGACCAATGGTGTCTATGGGAATGGGGTCATAAAGCTCACACAGTGAGACATATTTAAAAGGCCTTTTAACTGATAATTCACATTGAGCATTCTACGTTTAAAGCATTCTGTTTTGAACATTCTTCCATTAAATTATGCTACAGTGGACTTCACTCACTTTCAGTCTCTCAAAACAGAAATGCTTAGCTAGAGTACTTGATGTGAAAAGGACTTGACAGTCATAGATTATTCATTCACATTAGTTTTGCATGGATTATAAACATTAAAACAAATTGTATATTATTATCATTGTTATAGTTAATTTAAATTGTCTGATAAATTCACAGGTCCAGGCTTGGTTAAAAAATTCCGCCCAGATCTGATGCGTAAATTTGGCAATGAGGAAGATGATGGGTCTATCCAGAACATAGCTGATTATATCTATCACTGTAATGCTCAGGACCCAAGGTAAGAGACAGACTTCTGATATTAAAATTGAAAACCAATAGTCACCATATGTTTATCAAATTAATTTTCTACAAGTTCACGGGGCGTGGCTACATGAAAAATTGATATAAAATTAGAATTTTCGTGTTGGGCACAAAATGGTAACAAGCCATGGCTGTAATTTGTGTGTTTTGATATTGTCAAATAACTTGTCAGCTCTGCCAAAATAAATTTGAAGTGAATGAATCAAATATGATCAAACTTGAAAAGGTTTAGTGTTTGGTGATGTTTTATACTGAAGACTATTTTGGAAAAAAAATCGGCATTTAGTGTTTCATTAACAATAATTAGCAGTAATCTGAAATCTCATGTAGTCTTTCTAGATTTTCACAGAAATATTCTGTATTTTCAGTGGTGAAACAGCCTTCAAAAGAATCAGCATTCCATTTGCCTGGGCAGCCAACCCAATGCTACACCGTATCCATGAAATCCAGAAAGATATTCCCTTCACTATGATTCATGGAAAGGATTCCTGGGTGGACAATGAAAGTGCTTACAAGACCAAGAGCATCAGGAGTGACTCCTATGTTGGAATTGAGGTAGGGCACAACTACATTGTTGATAAATGTTTATTTATTTATTTATTTATTTTTGCTTAGAGCCCATTCCCATACCTAGATCGATCTAGCGGGATCGGTCAATCTCCTAGGGGATTCTGGCTTAATTGCATGCCTTTCTGGCACGCCTACTGAAGCTGCTAAACAATACTAAATTACTCCCTAACAGGTTCAGTAGTTGTGCCGGACATCAGAGCCACTTAGACTTTGTGCAATTTAGCTAGAATCCCCTCAGAGACGGTACAATGACGCTAAATTGATCTTAGACTTAGTATGGGAATGGGGTCTTATATAAATTAATGGATTATTTAATTAAAGAATGCTTCAGATCTGTTAGATATATTCCAGATATCAGAGCCATATTAGTGGAAGATGAACGTGTCCCACAAATACGTTTTTTAACTTTTGGAGTCAACTATCATATTCTGTCTGGTTGTCTACACATATTGCTCAAGTTGTATTAGTATTTGTCTCTTCATTCATCTATTGTTTTTTTTATTCAATTATCCATCTTTTTGTCTGTCTGTCTACTTTTATTTATTTATCGTTTAAGATCATAGAAGATGCAGGCCATCATGTGTATGCAGACCGACCCAAAGAATTCGATGAAGTGGTGTTGAAAGTTTGCAAAATGGTAGATGAGGGAAACTTGAGGTCAAGTCCAGAGAAGAAAGAGACATCTTTATAACTCCGTAATGATTTTAAATGAAAATAATCAAACACAAGCCGAACAATCTTTCATACCATTAGCTTACGGCCAACCTGGACGTAGGCCTTCATCAGACTGATGTGAGTAGAAGTTGACACTCACTGACCTATGGGTGATTTAGTGGCCAGTACCCTCCTATAAATGTCAGGTAGATCGTCCCCTGTCCCTATTCATAATATTCATTTATTATATATATATTTTCATTGAATATATATATTTTCATTGATCCAACTACCAAGCTAATGAACATTTTGCTCCATATTGATTTATTTAATATATAGCTTTCCTCTTGATGAGGTAATTGAAAGTTCAAGGAACACATTGAATCAATCAGAGAATATAATTTCCTGACAATGAGCTTTTCTCAGTTTGCCAGTAATGACAAGATGTAATCATGTCGCCCATGCCATATCTAAAGCTTTGCCAATTTTTATTGAAACATAAGAGAATTCTTGTTGAATAAAGTTACAGAAGTGTTATTACTAGTTACCTATTCTGCAGCTTCCCAAATAGAAAGTAGAAATTAGGACTGATTGTGGGGCAAATATATAGTTCTGTTTATTTGATCTTGGACCTAAATAGAGAAGGACAAGTAACGCGGAGNAAGGGACTGCGAGAAATTGCGTTATCAATGCAGAGAAACAATAGAAATGCACTGAAGCACAGCGCGCGCTACCTTAATAATAAGCTGTTCAGACGCCCGTGGAGCTATCAAAACAGATTATGTGAGACAATGGGCGAATGTTTACCCGAACGCACATAGCTTCAAAGGAAGATGCCGCGTTACTTGTCCTTCTCTATTTAGGTCCAAGATTTGATGTACCAGTTGTTTCTTAATGATATGGACCATCATCAGAAATTTTGTAACAAACCATTGAGTTAATAATTTATTATTTGATGTTTTCTGAAAGAAATCTGTATCAATATACAGCATGTTATTTATTTAAAGGAGGGAAATAAAAACAACTGTAATCAGTGTACGAGGTAAGTGTTAGTAGAAAATAGTACCTTGCAGGTATACACGGGTAATTTATAAGACTGTTGTAATCTCCTTTGTAGCTTAAGCACATGCACAGAGTGCCAGTTATTGTCTTTGTTGTGATCATTTTGTGTTAGGATTTGTCATTAGAATATTTATTGGGAACTTGACAATGTGCAAAGTGATGTTTGTAGTTTGAAAATGATTTTTAATATGGAAATATTGTATTTCTTTCATTATTCTTTTTAAATATTTATATAATAGTATAATATTTATTGTTCATCTCAGAATTTGTGATCAGTTTTGATTTTTGTGTTATCATTAATTTAAGTGTTTGTGGCAGTAGTAAATACACATGATGAAAGAGAACAAGAAATAAAATATACAATGCATGACCCTGTCACCAAGATTTTGTTGTTATATGTATATCATAGGCCTTTTACAACAAAAGTAAAGAAATGTAAATATATACTGTGCCAACTAAACATTCAATTTTTTTTTTTTGTTAAAATAGTAAAAATGATAATCATGTTATCACGATTTGTCAGTGTTGAAATGAAAGACTGATGAAATGTCCAAATTATTAACACCTTTCGTCAATTTTCTCTATTCATCTTTCACATGCACAGAAATAAGGGCAGTGACTGTCTGGGTTACAAGCTTCCAACTGATATCTTAAAAAAAACAAACAAAAACATTCAAGTGTTTGACTGCCATTATTATAATGTAAGAGCTGCGAAGCTATGCACATTTGTCCAAGGAAAATGGTGATCTGTTAAGAAAGTTCATGAGCTGAGAAAAAAATACAGGGAGATGGAAGTGTTTGAAGTTGGCAATGATAGCCAGTTTGGATCGATTAACCAGCAACGTCACTAACGATGGTCAAAAAGAAGAGTTCTTCAAATTTTTCTGAGAAGGTTTGCTTTGTGTGAAATGAACAAGGTGAAAAATGGCCCAATTCAACTTACGTATTTATGGCTACATTTTCATGTACAGATAAAAAACTTGGTAATGGGAAATAAAATTCACAGGAACCACATTTTCTAACAACTGGATCTTTATTTTTTTAAAATCAATCGTTGTGATGAAAGTTAACATTGGACTTCCCTACCAATCACCTCTTACATACAGAGTCATCCTCATCTGCACCAAATATCCTCCAATTACATTGCAACAAGACCAATCTGAAGAACTTTTACTTAACACTGCTACTGTAACAAGCCTTTTCATAATTACTACACTGACCAAACCAAAAGGAAAACTAAGAGTTCAACGAGGCAAGGTCACCTCCTGAGTATGTACCACCAGCTACCTATGTCCTCAAAATGGGGGCAGCATTAAAAAGGCCATTCCTGATTGGGAAACGAAACAACTTTGAAAACTTGAAGGAAAAAATATAATCTCTATGAATATGAGATTATCATAGTAATTTGATTAAAATTGCTGTACAGCAGTGGTTACAAGGTTTTTCACATTATGATGCAGCTTTCCAAATTTGATTTTGAGAAAAAAGGTCACTATATAAAGTAGTCCTTCAACTACCTACATATTACTTCCTTAGATCTTCGATCAATTCCAAGAGAACAGCAATCATTCTTCAAAATAAGAAAATAAAACCCCATACGATTGTGAAGTGAACAATAATTTGGTCAATAACAACCAAGTTCAGTCACACAACCATGGCAAGTGTCTCGCGAATCCAGATAATTTACCCCAGATAATTGGCTGTAAGCTGGCGGTACAATAGTATACCTTGTGTGACCTACAAACACCTTATGCATTTGGGTTGCATTGCATTATTTTAATTAATACTGGAAATTAAAAAAATAAAATAAAATGAAGCTCAACAAATCTCATTGAGGGAGCAGTCACTGTCAGATAGGCTCAGCCTTAGTTCACAATTAAGACGAGAAGTCTGCTTGGACAAAGACAACCACCAACATTTGGCAAGGAAACTAACATAACTATTATTTACTCCTTAGTTACCTGGGACATGATCTATTGATCTTGAGAATACCTGAAAAAATTGGTCCAATCACCCTCCCCCCTTCTACGATAATATAGTACAGCAAAATATATTTCAATACACTGAAATAACAAGTATGGGCTATGCTACAATTTTCCTTAGTATAAGCTTTTTTTATAGGTCTAGCTCGTGGCTGCAGACATCAATTTCTGCAATTTCAGTGATCACCACTATGAATGGCATGCATCTTAAATTACACTTATATTGTTTTAGTTAAATGTGGTAAGAAGGGACTCCTGTACGATTAATACCACTGTCATATGACATACTATATCATTTTTTTTTTTTTTGTAATATATGGAGAGAAAGGGCCCTGCTTCACTCCATTTCTTAACTATACCAAAAGCTGAGACCACATTAGATTTAATAACATAATTATAAATGTTGTCGTACTGACAGGAAAATATTTCTTTTATTCACATTATGATGATGGTATATAATGGTTCCATGAACAGTTCATCAAAACGTGTTCATTTGTGAGTATTCTGAGCATCCAGTTGCCAAAAGAACCATTTGGATTGAGACAAAGGTTCCAAAAGGGATTTATTCTAGTACTTATTGACTATTGCTTTAAAAGGTGACAAATTCCAACAGATATAACCTTTTAATTCCAGGTTTCTTTTCATCCAGCTATAGCGCAGTTATATTCTGTGCACTCCCCACCCTCTCAAAATAAATAAATAAATAAATAAATAAATAAATAAAATAATCATAATAATAAAATAAAATAAAAATTGTACATAAAAATCCAATGAATGGTCCCTTCAATAATACAACAGCACATATTCCAGTTTTCTTGTAGTTACATGAAGCAAATTTTTAAAACAATCACTTCATAATCTGTTGCTTCATTTTTCACACTGAAAACTCACATGGCCAAAAATTCACATTAAAAAAAAAACAAAACAATATTTTGGTATTCCATTTTTTTCTTCAGTTCTTAACTTATGTCCTCTGTCAGTGTCTAAGTGATTAAAGTTTTTCAATCATTCTAAAGAAAAAAAAACCTGAAATCACTCTGTTCACCCACAGAACTTATGCACAGACTTCTTCATGTTTTACTAACTATACTGGGACATATATTACAGGGTATTTGCTAAACTGAGGACTTCTATCTGTCTCAATCCAAGCGACTCTTAAGAAATTGATTAAAAGCATAAGTATACTGTGATAATGCAATAATAACAAGAATAATGACTAACATAAAATCAAATCAGCGCCTTCCTTTGTCAGTTCCAAATATAACAATTAGATAATAATAGATAGTTCAGAGAGGCAGGGGTCGCCTCCTGATTACGCACCACCAGCATAGCATGTCTGTTATACCATAAAAGTCATTTTCAACAGTAAACTTGATTGTAAGAAAACAACAAACTGAAAGACAAAGACCTTAAATATAAACTTTTCATCTGCAACAAACACCCCAGTTCTGAACTAAGAAAATCTGGTTAACACCTTCAGTGACGTCAAACTTTCATCAGTGAAACTACCACTACAAATCCAAAACACCTTTAAGATTTACTCCAGGATGTGGGTAGTCAGTCATCAACCAAGAACTAGAGGAGAAAAAAAAAAGAAAAAAAAAAAAAAAGCTTCAGAGTCTATGGGACCCCTTAAACTAAGGCATATTGTGACTTCTTAATTTATTTATGTCTTATCTAAAAAGCCTACGAGTAAACCATTTCTAACCACTCCAACTTCTGGGGATTGTAATTGACTTGATTCAATAACAGCAAAAGTGAGTGGGACCAGAGAGGGATAAGACTGGCTCCTTACGGTAAATACCCCCTGCTGATACAGTATGTAATACAACCTGCGGTAAAAGAGGTCGACGAGAATGTACCAAATTTAGTGCACCTTCCAACTATAATCTGGTGGTACAAAACTCCTTGCATTGTTATAGAATTTACAGCTCGTTTAATACAACTTGATCAATCAAAATAAAAACACCTTACCTGGTGCAATGATTACTATTAGTTGATTACTTATTTCATGTAACATATCTACTATCACACATACAAACAATTACATTGCCATTGACATTAATACACTTTTTTCTCCCTTTTATCCATAATATGACCATCCCCCTCTTTCATCCATAATACCTCACAACTTAGAATAACCTGAGCATAAATATCTATATCTCACAGAATGTCATTTGTATACTGGCAGAAATTTCATGTTTCAAATTGCAGTAATGTTATCTCCATTAGCCTCAGATCCACATATTCAGATTTAATAATAAAATCATACTGATGTAAACAACCGATAACCATTTATTGCCCCACTTGGTGAGTCGGAATGAGCCACAGTGTTGGGGTACCAAACAGTGGCCGGACTCGGGGGTCTTGCCACAGCACGTGGTGCTACACTCAATCACAGCTCAATTTCGTCTGTCAGTTATATTATCTTCTCTCCTTTGCCTTTCAGGCCCATTCACGTCAGATATTTGAGGAATTAATTGTTAAATAAGGCAAGAAATCTAACTGCTGTCCCTTTGCCTCTAAAATCTCATTTGCTTTGATTAATTTTCTTAATCAGCCAATATCCATGGCACCTGCCATCAGGCCTTCATTGGATAGGTATTCTCTTTGTTTGATTTGCCTGGGAAGTGGTGTGCTTGGCCCTGGGAGATGCTGCAGTTTCATACTGGGACCTAAAAGTATAACTGTATTCTATCATAAACAATGCTTCAGACATTTCTCCAGTCTGTGACGTTAATATAAAAACACCAGTAAAATAAAAACAGGTCATTAATTTTTTTAAAGATTTGACTTTTAATGGGCCTCTATTTTCAGGCCTGTAGCCAGGGGGGGTGGGGGGTGGGGGGTTCAAAGAAACCCCCTTCTTGCTGGGTAAAGGTATACATATATATTTGAAAGAAGTTTTGTTGTAAAATGGGGTTTCAAAGTAAGTTTTGTTGATTGAAAATTAACCATTAAATAGAATGGATAATAAATTTCCCTTTAGCTGGAAGATGTTTGGAGACTGGTCAGAAAGAGCAGCCAGGAAATATGGCAAAGAAAATAAAGTGATTAATGCAGGAACTGGAAAAAAAGGTTTGTGAAGAGGACCAACTTACTGCCCAACAGACTGCAATATTCTTTTCATGTTTATCTACCTTAAACAACTATGTCTATGTACAGTTGTAGGACACCAATAACCTGACAGATAAAGTTTATGTCAGCCATGAAGTAACAAGAAGATCCCTCATTAGAAAGCACAGCAATTTACTGGAGCTTCATTAAAAGGCGATTAAAGCTTTTGCTTTTTGATTAACTTTTTTATTACAAGGAGCTTTTTTCTATTTCATTTTATAGAAGATAATCATGAATGCAAACTTTAAATGAACATAAGATCTTACTGAAATGCTGATATTGGATATAAATATTTAAAATATTTTTAATTTGTAGCAATTTATGTTCCTGGTCCTGAATAGTGCAAAATAATTCAGGATGTATGATATCATATCAGAAGTTCTTGGCACATATTTTTTTTCTTTTTTCTTATGAAGGGGAATCAATTAATTGGATTAGTTAAAGTTGTATTGCTCTGATGTGTTTGTTTAATGAAATGTTGTTTTTTTTACTTTAGTTTAAAAAAATCACTTCAATTTTCATGTGTCAAGACTTTGCATGTGTCTTATTCCTTTGCATGTGTCTTATTTTTATGGGAATGACAGTAAGAATGACTTCCAGCTATTAAGTTGCTAGTAATCATCAATCATCAAGTGCTACATTCCCAAATAATTTGCCTATTTA
This sequence comes from Lingula anatina, assembly GCF_001039355.2. The sequence continues at coordinate 119,765 of NW_019774613.1, forward strand.
TACTTAAACCTTCACCTTGCTGCTTTTTTCTGGTACTTAAAAAAAATGGTACTTAACATTTTACAAATGTATAGAATCCTCATCATTTACAGGATGAATTCCAAGAAAATATTGAAATAAATTTCCATAGTTTCCATAACGAAGTGGACCGTTTTGCATGACAACTCCTAAATCAGCTACTCTGCTGACATGATCTCATTTACTATGGATGGAAAATCTATTAAAATAGGGAAGTTCTATTTCAAAGTACAGAACACAATGACCTACTGTGTCTAGATGTTCAATTTCAGTCTGTGGTGGCATGGAGACGAAGCCCCGGACATCTCTGTCAGCGTCGGCCTTCATGGCTTGGATGGTCTCCAGCAGCAGCTGGTGATGTGGGTTGGTGTAACTGGTGAAATAGTCTGAAAGAAAAATTATTTATTTGTGACTCCATTTTACCCTTATCTAAAAACACAGTGTCTGGTCCATTTGTCAATGAATGTAAAATAAGTTAATAATTATATCAAGTAAGTGGTGTAACTGGGGGGTGGTGTAACTGGTGAAATAGTCTGAAATAGCAATTAGACCATAATACCTGGTCCATTTGAATGTAAAATGAGTTTATAATTATATTATATTAAATAGGCCATAATTTATCAGGGATGAGGGAGAATTTAACTCTTAAATATATGCCATACACTGCAAAAAAGTTAGCAAGGGGGGTGGGGCAGAAAATCAAGAAACCGTAAAGAGATAACAACTGCTATAGTCAAAGTTGATCTGTATATCTAAAACTGATATTTAGCAAACAAGCAGTTTTATGAAAACCATTTAACCGGAGAAGGCTTTGTGACACATACACATGCTTGTCATTTGACACAACTTTTCAAAGTTAACATGGGAGGAGAAAGGAAGAAGATCGGGGAGGGGGGGGGGGGGGGGGGGGGGACAAAGAGATTCTTACCAACAGGTATCACAAACTGCGACAGTGCTTTTCCCAATGCCAAGCGAACATTGGGAATTGGATCCTTTGCTAGGCTAAGAAGCGCTGGCATCCAGCTGATGGCAAACTGTTCAGCAGAGCAGGAGTTTTCTTGGAGAATGTGGTAACACAAATGTGCATAGCTGAAAGATGGAAACATTTAATAAGAACTGAGAGCTTTGATACAAAGAAACTAGTATGTCATTATCACCGTGATCTTGTTACATTTTCCTTTCCTCATATGACCAATGTTATGTTTCTTTAGAAAACATGGTTTGTTTTGATATCATATTATCATTAGTCACATTCTTCATTTTTTAATATTTTGAGCAAGTAATCTTATTGAATATTAGTATACTTATATGTTCACAAAAGTGATTCTGTTGACAAAAAAAAAAAATACTACCATTGTAACACGCTTTAATAACCAATGCAATGCCTCCGTTCAGTCTGCCCAATTTTCAAAACAAAAATACTCTCTAAATATTTTCTACATTCTACCATTTCCAGATAATGAACATTTTAATCAAAAATTTTTGATTTTAAAATCACTCACGTCTGCCTCCTGTACCATTTGTCACTGTGAGCAAACTTGTCTAAGGCAGTGGCTAAGAAGCTCTGGGACACATTCTCCTCGCCACTCTCGTTAAAACACCTCAAAATCACAGCCAACTGGAAAAGAACAGAGTAGTCGTTTTTAACAATGGCTAGACACTACTAGACAGAATCGTTTAAAAAACTCTTCAAAATTGCAGCCAACTAGAAGAGAACAGAGTATTAATTTTTTAACACAGGCTGATGACACTATTAGACAGAATTCTTTTAAAAAACTCTTCAAAATTACAGCCAACAAGAAGAGAACAGAGTGATCGTTTTATCACAGGCATTTGTTATACCTATAATATATGATGGGAGTCATCACAAAGCTGATGATACTGTTAGACATAATCATTTCCAACTGTTTTAGTATTTAGTGAACTCACAAAGTCTGAAAATAATTGTTATTTTGCCTTGAAATATCTTGCCGAAACAGAAAGTGAAATTGAACTGAAAACTTGCCATTTTCCTAATTTACAAGTTTATTTCTCATATATTTTATCATGCACAGTGCAAGCACACATGTTCAAAGTGTTCGACACAAAACACAGCAACACCAGATTTGTGTGTCTGGGAGCACATTCAAAGCAGCGGATAAACAGATCACTTGAATACTTGTTGCGTAATTCCCACAGGGAATCTATTCAGTGCCCAATCGGGTATTAAGCGGCAAGTTTTTTTCATGGGTCGCCATATTTGATTCATGGATCTGTAAGTCAGCTGTTCTAAATGCACTCTTTGAACACGTGTGCTCATATAGTGCATAATAAAACATATGAGAAATAAACATTTGGTGGTCATATATGAAGCAATGGCATCAATGGAAATACTCACATCTTTGAGTGCTATGCTGCGGACCTCCGCCACCCTGTCTTCCGCCAGAGTGAGAGCAATGGGCAAAATATGCCGGCTCAACTCATCACAGGAGAACAACTCACACAGTGAGACTAGTTGTCTGGAAGTGGAAAACGGTTTTATCATTAATAAAATCATCCACAGAGCCATATAATGCACACAAATAAGCCTGCTCAATCCTTTACTTGTTCAAATTAGACAGAAGTATTTAAAGTACCTTTAAGAATATTTCACATTGCAGCTGTAGTCTAAATATTTTATACTATCCACATAAAAACTAAGATGGACCACTCAAATTAAAGAATAACCACTGTGTGATTTCCGTATATTTATAATACAGGTCTCCATATGCAGATGGAGTGAAAATTTGCCCCTTGGATTTAAGCTTCGCAATACTTAATTTCCTGAATTTGAGGATTAATATAAATGTTCATCATCTTACTGTCCCAACTCTTCTCTGAACCTCCAGTTTCTAGAGTTGTCTGTGGTCAGGAACTCGGCCACCTTGGGGAGATACATGGATCTGGTGCTAGGGTTCAGCAACTGAAATATAGTACAAGTCATATCATGTCATTCGAATTATAGGTTAGAAGCACAGAGTAGTACTCTCCATAATAAGTGGTGTTCTCCTTGACAATCAGACGAGAGAGAGAGAGAGAGAGAGAGAGAGAGAGAGAGAGAGAGAGAGTTGCAGAGATGAATAAAACTGCATCAAACTCCTAAACCAGTTTCATAGGGCCCCCTAATTAATTTTTTCCAAGGTTTGATACCACCCAGGACAAGTCAGTGACACCCACCTTGAGGAAGTCTGCCAGGTGCGTCAGCACTCCTACTCGCACCTCGTCCAAGTCCTTCAGGAAGCCGTCAAACACGGGCACCAAGTCCTTCTCCGTCACTTCAGGCCCCATGATGGTCGCCAGCTCGTGTATGGAAAATGCTAGCGTGCGGCGCACTTTCCACTAAAATATATTACGGTAATTCTCCAATCTATACGAACGATTTAAATTAATTATTTTTGGAAGATAATCATTTTGTTCGTAAGACTTGAAATTCAGTCTGCTAAAAATTGCCACGCGTTCGTATCCATTGAAAAACGAATGGAATACGTCTGTACCGGAAGTTATCTCCACTTACCTACATTGCTAANCCGTATGAATTATGGTCTAAAGTATGTTTCATTAAGACTGCAATTTTACTTGTTATAAAAGCAAAGATTCCCAAACATATTCTAGGCATGACAGACATACTAGCACTGTGTACCTGAATAGAAAATGCTAGCATATGACGCATTTTCCACTAAAATGTATAATGTATTTATCGTTTACAGTATATTTCATTAAGATTGCAATATACTTGTTATATGACACAGATACACATGACAATATATTACATTAAGTACAAACCTGAATATTCTGTGACAGTTGGTCATACAAATCTTTGAGACAGGGCCAGTGTTCTCTGCCTAGTGTGTAAGCCACAGCCGGGAAGCTGTATGCACAATGCCGTGCTATTTCAGAATCCACAGTTTGGGCCTGGGCAGCATCAGTCATGCTAAGGTAGTTATCCAGCAGAATCTGGGGGATCACGTCCTGAGGATATTCCATGTCACAAGGTCATGTTTGCATTCATTTTCAATTTCACATCGGCTAAATGAACACTCCAAATTGCAAGTGACCCTTAACTGTTTGCTAAATGACCACATACTTATCTTCCACTAAAATTGAGGAATGAGACTGCTATTTAGTGGAAACATTGGAATGTATGGCGTGTGGGCCAGGGGGACACTAAGGTTATTGATATTTTTGGCTCCCCCAAAAGTCTGAAATCCCCCAATAATCAGAAAAATCCCATCCCTGATAATTGTTTAAAAATTGCCTGGCCCCTGTTTCACAATAAAAGAAAAAAAACTTTAAAAAACTTAAGTCAGGTTCCCTGGCTAAGAACTTAACTGCCAAGGTTACATAGTCACATATTACCCTATCAGGAGCAATGTCACAGCACTCTCATGGAAATCCTAGTCAACCGAGCCAGAGAACTGACATAGAAATTTTTTTTTTTTTTTGTGAAACTGGGCTCTGGTGAAGAAGGAAGGTAATCAGGGGACTTACCTGCAGTTTGGTAATGGTATTCCCTGTAGAGCTGGTGGACCCCCTGTGGGCCATTTCCATCCCCGAGAACGTGTGAGTGAACGAGGGCACCCCACCCTCACCTCCGTACATACCACTGGGCGAATTCACATCTGGAAATTTTTGATAAAAAATGTGCAATATTAAATTAACCACCAAGTGCTAGCTGTTAAACATATTCATATGCAAATGATGCCGAGCTCTACAGCTTACATTTGCAAACAACCAATGTAACAGACTTTTCATTAAAAATCATGGTCTTGCCAAGAACTGTATCCTTTACAAATGACATCACTTCATTTTAATAAACAATCTTGCCCAGCATGCAGAATTCTTGATGGGTTAGTACGTGAAAATCAGCATACAGCAAATTACTGAGACTGAGTAATCTTTGAGCAAAGCAAGTTTTTATATTATGTGCTGTGGTCTAATGTCAAAGGTCTTGGAAGACCCATACTGTATAGATAGGTTACAAAAGACTAACAAAAGATGAAGGCACTTCCAACTAAAACAGCTATTAGAGAAACAAGAGGATGAGCAACAGCCCTTGCAATAATTACATGGAGTGGTGGGTATGTGCCGTATTGATATTGTTATGATGGGTTTAAGAACTAAATTTTATGATAAATCATCATTCTGAGTTATTTCACAAGTTTATAAGCGTTCTATTATTTATGGAACAAATCAAATAATGAAATATACTTTTAGGCATTCCTGCTGAATTTTAACATCTTTTTCCATTGAATGAAATCCATTAAAAATGAAAATTAAAAAAATACTGATTTAGAATAGAGTACAGATCTTGGGCAAATGAATCGATTTTCCTGAAACATCATACTTTTCATTTTAAAATTTGTATGATGGCAATAAAATGTATCAATAAATGCAGTAAAGGAACAAAAAAAAATAAAATAAAATTTGCTATTCTTATCCAGAATTGCAAAATCCTGGAAAAGGGCATTTCTGAATATAGGATTCCATATATATGAATTCATGTAAAGGAGGACACTGGCCTAAACAACCAGAAATGTCCAAACACATAACTGTCTGATCATAAAAAAGGGGGAAGAAATTTTCCAACTCTTCAAACTGGGTGGGGAGTGGGGTTTGGGGTGGGGGGGGACCTTCATTGGACAACGTTTACCTACTGTACCTTGCACCACACCATTGATCACAGCCATCGTGGACTCGTTCAAATTCTGACCAATCACGTGCATGCTGCCGATATAGTCGGTTTCCTCTGGTTCCTCGGCACTCACCAAGTTAACACTCGCAGTATGGATTTTCACCTCACCTTCGTCAGAGAGCTCCAAGTCTCCGTCTCCGGAAGAAGAGGGTGTTGGCGAGCTATCGACCTCAACGTCCATTTTTGAGGAGAACACTTTATGCTGGACTGGGTCCACCACTTTTGCCGTCACGTGAATATTTGTAGCTTTACCTTCAACAATATCCAAGTGTAAATCTAACTGGGGTAAAGGCGTCCGCCAGTAATTAAAACTGGAGAAGGCGGCCATATTGTCCAAATGAATGTGCGTTGCCCCTGAGGCACTGGTGGTTGATTCCTGACTCTGAAAACCTTGTTCGCTTGGTGTATCACAGGCGTTAATGACGTCATCGGAATCGGGATCTGATGACTGAGGCACACTGGGATGAGACTGCTTCCACTTTTCGGCACGCTTTTCTTCGACGGAAAGCACGTCATTATGCTTATCGATACCATCTCCACTGCCGTTCTCTTCACTTAAACTACTCGCCTCAATTTCCATAGCAAGGTTATTTATGTAATCTTCTATAGATAAAATATCATTCTGACTATTGTCAATAGCTTCTTCAGCCGTGGAACCACTCTTATCAGACACCGATTCTGTCACCTGCCTAGAATCCTGAACGCTGTCGGTGTCATTTGTACTAGTCCTTGCATTATTACTGTTACTGCCTATTTGTTGTTCTTGATGCTGAATTGTGTTGTTTGGAATTTCAGGAGTCTTCACCTCCTGCTCTTTGTCACCCTCTTTGGTCCCCTCTGGATTTCCTTCTTCTCCCTTCTTCTCTCCATCACTTTTGTTGTTGTTTGCCTCTTCTGTTGTTGGAGATTTGGTGCTGCAAAAAATGAAGCGCAATTCTCATTTCTAATCAATTTTTCTTGTAGCATTCAAGCTCATCTAAGCAAAACAACATGCTGACTAGGAGTCAGTAAATTCTAGAATCAATAACAATATGAAAAGCAAAATGACTACCTCAAACTGCTTTAATGTCAGAAAGAAAAAAAAAACGTAAGTTCAGTAATTATTGTACAACTAATATAAAGGAAATCTCACTTGTTTTTCTGTGGCGCCACCTGTCCGACCGATAAGACACCATCTTCATTGAAGTAGAGCCCAGTGATGCTGGGATCAGCAAAAGTGGAGATGAAGGGACCTAGAGCCTGGAAAGCTGCCATACGCACCTAGATAAGAAAAAACAAAAACATGTTTTATCAGAGGACATTTGGGTTTAGTGAAGGGTGACATGAGTGAAAACGGCAACTGATCAAAATCAGGTTGTCTGATATAATGTGGTACCAGGCGGCTGATCTGTAAGTTGGTCTTTGGTTTATGAACAGTTCAGATTGGAAGGGGTTTATTTTAACTCAATTCTACCTGGACCTTCAAATTAAACCAAGATCTCTTTCTTCAATTAATTTTATTCCATAAACAAAACAAATTTTGGCCATTGTAACCACAGCATCACTAGAGACAATAAGGATTTTGATTTTGAAATGCCAAACATGTACCAACTTCACAAACAAAATAAACTTTAAAGATGCATACAAAGTCAATTTTTTGTCACAAAAACCAACCAAATGCCAGCATATGGCTTCAAGTAGTATAACTAAGAGAATTACCAAAAGGCATTATTTAATTTTACCCGAAAATGATGTTTGAACGGATTTTTCTGCTGCCATTCTAAGCTGTATGTCAATGGGGTAGGAAAGTAAGTCACGAAAGTAGGTTAAATTTACAACCATAAATTTAAAGAAAGGAGCAGTCTAAAGGTCTTTTATGGCTGATTGAGTGCTCTATTCAGTTTATCCCTTGGCATGTCGAATTTATTTGAGTCATATAAGAATCTAGTAGAAGTGGTTTACGTGTGTTACTGGGAATCCACGCTCCACCGATGCTCGGTTCGTATGTACCTTTAAAAATTAATGCAGTACTTACCCATCTAGATTGATCACATAATAAGTTAATGAACAGCCCAGCTAGTTCTTTCTTGCGACATTCTTGTGAGCACGCACACGAAACGGCCGTGAAACACTCTGCACATGCTTTCCGGACATTCCACACTCCATCTTCACAAAGGTAATGGAATTTTGGCAACTGTAAACACATAATTACAGAAGTAAATAAATAAATACATATTTTTATACATATAGCTGTGATCACTGTTACGTTGCACTAGTACTCCTGTCAATTGTATCCTATCAATGGGCATTATAACTAAAGCGAGTATAACTCGTGGTCACCTTTGGTGACAACTGTGGACAAAAATAAAGGAGCCCGGATGTGGAGGTTTTTGGACACACCCACTGAGATAGGAAGGAAAGAGAGACATGTAGGCGTGGAGAGCAAGGAGCTAGGATAGATGGACTACGTCTTAACTGATCGTGGATGTATAGTACTATACATGGAGGTAAAGGAAAGTGAGTGACTGTACGTGTACTAGTACACAAGTTGATGGAAAATATGGAAGCTTGAAAAAGCGAGTGATTGTACATGCATCAGTACACAAGTTGACTGAAAACAGAGAGGGAACTATGATTGACAAAAGATAAGTAACGTTGAGAAAAAGCATTGACTATTACGAACAACGCAAGGAAGGTATGTAGGCCTACACAAATGAACAATGACAATGAAATGGAAGTGCGTGGAATGACTCTCTTATCCTGTGAACACTAACTTTGCTTGAACATTATAAAGCCCATATTCGTTAAGTTATTTAGTTCAATGTTATTGTATGTTTAGTTAGGTTTTAGTTCAATTAGTAAAATATTATCATTTTAATTTGAGGTGTTTGTTTTCATTCGTATTTATGTTTATGCTTTATTTTTTTGTTACTAAAGAACTCAATATAGGACGTAACATCACTACAAAATATTTCATTGCATATGTTGTGTTATAAACTAGCACTAATAATTTACATTAATTGCCAGCCATTTACTCTTTCTTTGAACGTATCTGTAATAGGCTGTACCATTCCCCTGAAGAACACTGTTGTCATAAGATAAGATACAACAAACTAAGCAACATTTATCAGTTGACAAGAATGAAAGGGGGAATTGGGGGGGGGGGGAGAAGAGAGAGAGAGAGTGTGTACAAGAGGAAAAATATTATACATACCAAATGCTTTTCCGTAGCCGCGGTGCCAACAACACTGCACATTTCACCAAAGTTAGCTGCACAGACCTGAAGCACATATAATATACATATTACACATATACATATTACACATATACATATACAATATTATCAAGAAAACAAATCAGACACCAAAGCCTGAACAAATACACACATGGGACAACTTTAACATTCACAATTATTTCTATATCCAAACAACCAGGATTAACAACTTCACCACAGCATACTCCCAATATAGGCTAATTCAAGAGTTTTCCCAGCAAACCGTCCAGCTGTCACTTGGACGGCCTCCAGCATCACCAACCGGCCTATATTTTCAAAGACGGCTGGACGGCTTATGGTTTTTTGGACATATGAAGGCTTTAGGCACACCTGGACTCCCCAAAATTTTGTAGGAAATGAAAGGTAGTAATTTTAGGCGCCCTGCATCCCCAATCCTGGGAAAAGCCCAGGGCTTATCATTACCTGATTACTATCTACAGATGTCGCATTCATAAACACCTTAAATTTCCACATACATGTTTTCTGTTAATACCACAGCTAGAAGATATCTGCTGCTGTCTTACCTTTCTGATGTGAAACAAAGGGTCTGTGCAGAGAACCACAAATCTGGGTAAAAACAACCTTTCTGCCATGTCGCTCCCCACCAGAGGTGTCATCTTGCTCATCAACTAGAAAATAAATGCAAAATAAGTAGTTTAACTGATACAGTTTTTAGATCCATCCGAGGTGACCAGAATATGGCTTAATGACAGATTTCTTGTTGTTGAATGGTGGGAAACTAGTCTCTTTTGAACACCTGTTCTCATAAGACTCTTAACTCCAGCTTTTTGACCAATTTGTAAACCCATTTTCAAAATATAATTCATGTCAAAAATATAATTAAAATTTTATCACATCAATTATATGCACTGCCCAAGTTGTATGAAAATCATCAGATTCATCGGCTAAGTATCAAAGTTTTCTTCATGTGTGATAATTTCAGTGCTGAGGAAAGCAGCCAATAGCTCATCAAAGCAGGCTGTGATATGATATCACTAAGACACATCACAACCCCTCTAATGGCTATGGGAAGCAAATACTTCAAAACAAAATTCTTGAAGAGCTGGTGGTTTTTCCTAGAATTATTTGGACTGGTTCTCCTCTTATGTCAATATTTTCACCAAAATTTTGGGTTGGAGTTCATTTGCATGAAAACTTAGGCTGTGTCTGAGCCAAATATTTCTTTAATATCGATCAGATTTTCATTAATCATGCAAAAAAAACAGACTATGATAGAGATATAAGCTGTAAAAGTATTCTCCAAATATCAATTTAGCAACTTAAAGACATTATTGTGGAAAGATTATGAAGTATCAAGTGTCGGCTGAAAGAGCTCATTATATATGTGATCATATTCCATTTCAGTGCAACCAGATATTGAGCTCTTAAGTATATTTCTATAAAATCAAGAACAATAATTGATCCCATTTCCAAGGTTTTCATGTGACGAGGGGAAACTTGTAAAAACTTAACAGCAATGACACTGGAAATACAGAAATAATTTAAATTTACAGACACAAAAGTGGCAACATTAATTAAATATGTTAATCATGATGCTTCAGAACAATCACAAAATCCGTGGTCTTAGGGACTGGATGTTATACCAGAGACAATCACAGAGTCAGCATGGTAAAACAGCTCATCAAAGCAGGCTGTGATATGACAGAAAACAACATAACACAGGAAGCTCTGAGGGCTGGTCTCCCACAATAGATGGCAGCACGTTCCAAGGTACAGCAGTTCATATGAACAGTCCACAGAAGGTTGAAAATTAAAGACACTAGATTCCTTCTTAGGAATATCCTATCTTTTAGAAATTTCCACAGATATTTAATAACAAACTAGCTCTGAATAGCAATTCTCTTCCAAAGCAGGACTCCATGACCATAATTACTTCTGTATCAATGTTATGGGAAACTATTCACCAAATCCCATCACAAGCAGAGCCAGTGGCAGTCGTCTGGTGTTGTGTATAGCTCATCAAAGCAGGCTGTGATAGGAAAGCTAGCACACCCTGTCACAACCACTTTGACCAGCCACACAACACACTTGTCTCATCTCAACTAACACATTCCTTACATATGACACATCCAGGGGCGACTCTATGCAAGATCGCCGATATTTACAGCACGTTCAAATTTGATCTAAGAGAAAATTTTCCATAACTTAAGCTCCCAAAGTCTGTAACATTGGACCAGGTATAACAAAAGAAAAGACATCAATTCTTCATTCAATCATTCCGATAGTGAATACCACATATACTAGACTCTACAACGGTCAAAGTCAAAATAAGTGGCGATGTTCAAGAAGTTCATTCCATCATTCTAGCCAGTTTAAGTGAGAGCATCATGGTGACATTCATGCAAAAAAAGTTGCAGTGATGTTAACGAACCAGGCAATTGTGACCATGACAACTTGTATTAATATGCAAACCCTGGTGTCTTGTTAGGCAGGCAGTGAGTTATGGTGAAGTGTGAAGATAGAAGCAGTCTGATCCAAGCAGGCTGTGATACGCTGTCACTGACACATACCACTGCCACTTAGACCAAACCACAGTCATCATGTGCACCAACAGCCAGGTGGAGCCACCAGCTTGGACCAAACCAGAGTCATCATGTGCACCAACAGCCAGGTGGAGCCACCAGCTCAGACCAAACCACAGTCATCATGTACACCGAGAGAAAGGTGGAGCCACCAGCTTGCCTTGCTCAAATCAGTATCATTTCAAGACTCGCTTCTTAGTCATCAACCAGGTGGAGCAACAAACTTACTTTCTAAATCATTTAAAAATGCACTGCTTTCTTAGTTAATGTTATTTTCCTTTTCCTTAAGTTTCTTTTTTGACATGTTGGCAAAAGCTGGCTGCCTAAAGCAAAATACTATGATTAGTCCATGAAAGCCTCTTTCCAATGTGCACATAATTGCATGCTGTTCTTTGCATAAAACCTGCAAAACCTCCATTCTCCTAACACCCCTTTAACAGATAACATAGGGAGTTATATTGGATAAAAATTTGGCTGTCATGGTTTTCCTTCTGAGGAAAACTAAGGTGTAGACTCTGAGGCTTCATCTGGCTCATCAAAACTGGCTGTGATAGCATTGATACATGCACTACAACATACCAGGATTGACGCCCAGAGAAAACCAACAACACAAAGTAACATTATTCTGGGTCAGATAAATACTTGAAAAGTGTACTCAAAGTAAGTGGGAGAGAAAATACAATAAAGGTATTAATTTATCTCATTGCCCATCCAGAGCAGAAATTCTTTAACTAAGGGTTTTCTGACTGAACTTGACATTACAATTTGATAATGCCTTAAAATTGTAAGAATTTGTCAAGAGATACGAAAGATTATAGTAAACCTCAGGTTTGACACAAAATCCCTCCATACAACCAAACTAACATAAATTGCTCTTCCTAATCTTCATAAAAAAAATAAGTGCCCACAACCCCCTTTTTCCCAAAAATTTTCAGAGATGGCTCACGATGCCTCTCCTGCATGTACAGATCTCTTCCTGCACCTCTTACCTTCCCTGCCAGGCAGTCTGCATCTTGTGTCATCTCCATGCAAAAGACACGGTAGTGAGGTACACAAGTACAGCATCTCACTACCCATGTCTTTCACACAGAAATAACATACGCTGTTTTTTTAATATGGTGGCCATCTCCCATGCCTCCTCAGCGGTGACACATACATCATCTTTTTAATATAGTGGCCGTCTCCTATGCCTCCTCAGCGGTGACTTTCAGGTCATCTTATTTAAATAACTATCTTAGATTGTCAAACTCAGCTTGCATTTTAACAAAACAAAACCTCAAAGAAAACCTAAAATAAAATACAGATGTAGTTTTGAATGAGTGCCTTTTGAGTTTCACTTTCATCCTCTATGGCCTTGACCTTTTATGTCATGTGACCCTCTCATGGCCTGCTAATACTTACAGCCACTGCCTCAGTCCTATGTTCGTCAATACTATGTGGTCCAGTCAACTCTAGGATAACTGGGCAGACTTGCTCTTCTACATCCTCTGCAATGCAAATTTGAATCAACATATATATCTTTCTCCAGAGAGCCATTCAGCCAACATTTGGCCAGCCATTAGCCTCAAAGGACAGCCTATATTTCTAGAGATGGCTGAATGGCTGACAAATTTTTGGGGAAATGATGGGTTGGTTGGTTGGGCTTGCTTGGGTTGGACTCCCTGTAAATTGATGACAAAGTTACCGATTCACATTTTGAACTCGCTGTACCCCAAATTCTGAAAAAACACTGATCCAAAGTAGCACGTACTACAGCTTTTGAAAGAGTTGAATTGTCAAAAACATTTATAAATCAAATACTGACTGTGTGAATGTAACAAACTTTGAAACAATCAGACCCTATCTTTAAATAGAAATTTGTTTAAATGGAAGGAAAATGTGACTACAGGGTACTGAATCCTACTTTATACCAGATTATCCTTTTTCAAAAATATTTGTAAGTTGTACAAACCTCTTTCCACCAGCTCTTGCTCCAGTAGTACCAGTAATGCTGCTTGGCTCGTCTTCCTTACCTGTTCAAATATACAGACACATAACATGAGTTCTCTACTAGTATATATCTAATACAATTCATGCCACAGTTTTTCTGCCTACATGTGAAACTTTATCATGTAGGTAAACATGTAAGATTATATGCATATCTAAGTCATAATGGTTACCAATCACAAAACTTGTTTCACTTTCAGACATGAAAAAGAAAGCATCCCTTTGCCTTGAGGTTTTCTATCATATACCAAAAGATAAAATTCAAATTAATTTGAAATGTTGCTGTTCTATATGAACACGACTTCTGCCACATCCATTTATCTGTTAATGTTTCCATTTTTATGGAGTATAAATAAATTGACAAGTTCCAAAAACAGAACCAATGCCAAAAATAAACTTTTTTTCCCCCTAAACAACACTGTAACTTTCTGCATAACAAAAAGGTTCTAAAAACATTTTCTCGGGTTGATGAGATCTCTTCTCTAAGCCTCTAAAAATACACATCAGTGACCCGATTTGGCATTGTCCTTATGGAATATTAAAATAACACTGAAAAAACATCTTGTCATACATAGCTCACAGGCAGAAAACATATATGTACTGTTATTCTAGTTCATATAAATGCTATAATTACACTTACAGCTGAGGAGAAAACACGTTCCACCTGAATTTCTTCCTTTCAACAAAATACAAGCAAATCCTCAAGAAGGCAGTAAAATAGTCAGGAAGAAATAGAAGGTGACGCTTACCTGTCTGTCCATGTCCAGTTCCCAATTTCACAAAAAGATTTAAGTCAATTTCCCTAGCTAAAAACTTCATTACCAAGGTTACTTGGTCACATGGGCATATATTATCCTATCAGGAGCAGTGTAACAGCACTCTCATGGAAATCCTAGTCAACTAAGCCAAGGAACTGACTTCACATTTCATGTAAAACTGGGGCCAGGAGGCACCACGTGTCACCTACCTGTCCATTTGTATCCAGGTGGCACCACGTGTCACCTACCTGTCCATTTGTATCCATGAGGTACCGCACCACCATGGGCATCAGGTACATGGGTACCGTGTCCTTCAGTGGCGTTATGTGGCGATTCTCCTGGCAGAACATGGCAATGTGGGGCACCTGCTCCATCAGCTCCGACCTCACTGTGGGCTCTGGGGAATAACAAAAAAATTTAAGTTATACTGACATCAAGGGTTTTCCCTGGTTTTCCCAGCAAAATGTCCAGCAGTCATTTGGACAGCTGCCAGCATCACAGGACGTCCTTTGTTTTCAAAGACAGCTTATGGATTTTTTTTGGAAATCTTACAGCTTTAGGCATACTTGGACTGCCTGAAATTTTGTAAGCAATTACCGGTTGTAATTTTGAATGGCCTGTACCCCCAAAAGCCTTGACTAACATGTGATAAATACACAGAAGCGTTCTGAAGGCTCAGTGCTTCTGCCATATTTCTTGTTCCCCTTCCCCCAAGTCTAATTTTCAGAAACGCATTAACTTGAAAGTCCTGGACGGCTCTCTCTCACCCAAATTTACATATAAATGTGTTTACAGCAGCTCTTACCAGGATCCTCAGATAACTGTATCATAATCTGCAGCAGTTTGGTGATGTCGTCCCCCGTCTCCGCCACCTGACGCAGGGTGTCCAGCAACCCCCGTGCCACCATCTGTCTGGAAATACAGAGAAACAGTTGTCTTGAACATCATCATTATCAAGTGCTCAAGAAAGTGAAATCAAACTAAAATAGCTTTTAACCATCAGCAGTGCGTATTTTTAATAAGCAAAATGGATTTAAGTTATTCTATTGTATTTTATTTTACTGACAGATCATATCAATTTTCATTGTATACTTTTATGTAGAAATATGACAAAAAATTATCATCATCATCATCATCATCATCCTTCGCCCTTGGAAAGGAAGCAGCAGCAGCAACGTTTTGCCAGAGTTGTCTCTCTCTTATTATTGAAAGGATCGCACTTGTTTTGCAACCCAGTATCATTGATGTTGGTGCCAGAGCAAGTTACGTTTAGTCTGCCTCTGTTAGCTTTTCCCAAGGCGGCATCCAAAATATAAAATTTTGTCTTAAACACTATGCCTCAACTCTTCCTTTATGTAATTTAAAGATTCCAATTTCTATTTTTGTTTAAGCTCAAAACATCTACTAGTGCTGCCATAGGTAATTCACAAATGACGCATTTCTTATGCAGTATGAAGAAACAAATACGCTATTCTCTTATCAGTTTATCAGATGAGCTTTTCTTTCCGCCATCAGGCCACCTGTTGTGATACAACTTTTCCATGATCTGATCTTAAAACTATCCCACAATGTATTTTGTTCCTCCATTTATTTATATTCTTTGTAGGAGAGAGAGAGAGAGAGAGAGAGAGAGAGGAATGAGTTTCATCTCATCTAACACTTATGTGCTGTTATTATTATTATGCAGAGCTGGTGAACAATTATCATATTTCCAGAGCAAACTGAACTCAAATTACTCCTGTTTTTTGTTTAAAATTAAGTTTGCATTAAAGCTAAAAATACTTTTGGGGTTAAACAAGTATTCACTGTTATAAATAGAAGTTGCATGTTGAATTACTTTTTTCTTTTGACCTTTAAAAATTTTCAACAAACCTCCCAGAGAGAGAGAGAGAGAGAGAGAGAGAGAGAGAGAGAGAGAAGAAAAAAAGTAAAAGAAAAAGAAGAGGAGGAAGAAGAAAATCTACCCCCTTTCTTTATATAAACTCTAAAACACTCTGGTCCAAAAACTTAAGTCTACAAGTCTTTCAAGACCCAACGCAAATATCACTCACTAGACAGATTCTCAAAAAATTGACAAGAATTGGGCATGGGGCCAGTGTTAATGTCGCAGTTTGTCTTCGTGTCATCAACATGGAATCCAACATGTGATGAATCAAAACAATTATAAAAGACATTTCTAAAACAAGAGAGTATCTCATCCTATCAAAATATCAATTGCTGTATAAACATGCTTGTTGCTTAAATAAATCAAACAAGTTTTTTAAAAATAATGCAAATATTCTTATAGTACTGACCTTTGTGAGGGGAAACTGAACGCTATGTTCTGACAACTAAGCTATCTAAACATTCCACCAGTTGCTTGAAATCTCACAAAAATATCACTGTTTCCATAAATATTGACATGCTTAACCTTGGTTTCAAGCGTTTCCTGCTACACAACAATTTATAGACACAATGTCACACAGAATGTTCCAGTGTGTGTGTGTGTGTGTGTGTGGGGGGGGGGGGGGGTATAGTTAAACATCAAAATACACCCCTGAGGCTACCTTGCATATTACTGAAAACCTAGCCAAAAAAAAAAGATATTTTCCGAAACTAAAACTCACTTTCACAACAAAACTCCAGGGGTAAGAAGCACTTTCACACACATAAAAAAATTTTGCTAAAAAAAAGTCCCAACCTTGATAAATAATAGTTTGGTCCAATTCCTTCAGAATAAATATGAAATGGTCCATTAAAATAAGGCTATAACTGTGACAAAAACATTAACTGTTTCTTACTTTTTGTAAAAAAAAAAATCACCTAATATTCTCATTCAAGTAGGGTACTACAATTATATCCAAGATCAAAGGAGACTAAAAATTTCCACCAAAAATTTATAATCAACTCTCAACTTCAGCTTGTTTGTGAAACTTGTGCAGCACCTATGGTAAAAACTTGAAAATTTGGTTGGTCTCAAAAATTTTGTCAGAAGATAATTCTCTGCAAACATTTTTTTTTTTCACTTTGAAAACTACATCAAACTTTAAAATGTGCCTCTTGATAATTTTGGAAACTTGTCACCTGATATAGTCATGTTAAATTCATGCACTTTAAAAAATTAATTAATTTTCAAGTAACCAGATTTTCAAGTTTTTTTACCGTAAGCCACCATTTATGGTCAAGCTACATGACAAAATGACTCCCAAAGCAACATAATTCTCCTAAAGCTGCTGGGTAAGAAACGCCAACAGCCCAGACAACGTGCTGGTGTCACCAGCGCCATTTTATACTGTCATATCATTCACCTCGGACATGCCAATGTATAAATAAAATATCAAAGTCCTTTCCACTGCTGCATTCAACCATAGGGAGAATGGATGACAGCAGCATGTGAGGGTTTGAGTGTGCTCCATATCTAAAGCTTACTATGTAACATTCATGCAAAAATTTTTAATACTTACATTTAACCATTTAACAAAACGGCCTTAAATATCCGCAAAATGTTTAGAGACTGTCAGCATTGGAATGTGGAGCAATATCATTATATCCTTTACGAAAAAGGAACTAATAAATTGTAGACTGCGCAAGATAATAAAGAAGAACATCTTTTTCTACGGTTTCAGAATGCATAAACTAATAATTCTCAGTCATTTGCAATGGTTTTAAGCACATTTTAATCACTTCAGTGGTTAATGATTTTGACCCAACTTATGCCTGCGTAGAAGCCCTCTAACAGCAAATATTACAGCAGAGAGCTTAGACGTCAACGCCACTGGGATTCATCATTCTCTGCTGTGGACGGAGATCGACACTGGCACCAGTGACTTCAATATCTGCTTGATATCCCTCACCTTTCTCAGTATTAGAAACAATTTTTACAGGTTTCATAACAATAACATAAGTAAAAATCAAGATGTTGTCAGATAAGAAGAATTTACACTTCTAATTTTCTGAATACATTACTAGAATGCACATCTTAACCAACAACTAATAGTGAAATACTGAGTAACTGTATAATAGGGTGTAATTAATTAAGATAGAGCATGAATGCCTTTCTTTTAACTTTCCCCCTCTCTTATTTTGGCATTTCAGAAGCATCACATAGTAGTTATATTCAATTACCCTCAACAGAACTAAACTTTACCTCAGAATTCCAGGACCACGTAACTCGAAAACATCGCGCATTGCGAACGAGCACAAGCATCTCGATTCCACAGCTTGCCCTATATAATACATTGTAGCCCCTATGTGTTATCGCTATTCGCAATACACATTGTTTTCCAGTTATGGAGCCGAGTTTTCCTTTTTACAAAGTGTGTGTGTGTGTGTGTGTGTGTGTGTGTGTGTGTGTGTGTGTGTGTGTATATATATATATATATATATATATATTCAACAGCTGACTGCTTTCACAATATACTGCAGACTACAAATTTTACATGTTGAAATCAAGTTGAACGCATCCAACACTTGGTTTTTAGGATAATCTACATTTCCTTCCTCATTTGCACCTGGCATGATTTCATTTTCATTTCTTTCTTTCTTTTCTGTTTTTCAAATCAGACTTTCGACAAAAATCAAATATTTACAACAAGATATTTTCATAACCAAACATATTAGCACACTAATATGCCCCTCATACAAACCTTCTTTCTCTCCACACCAAATCATTCCATTCAATTCCTTCACATCTGAAGTGCTGGACGAAACTTATCTCTGTCTGGTATGAAATAGTCAAAATTTGTGGCCATAACCTTTCTTATGTCGAGGTCGTGTTGTTTTATTCTGAATGTAATTTTGAACAACAGTTTGAAGTCATAATGAAAACACAGGAGATGACAAGTGTTGGAGTCAAAACACCAGTTGAGTTTTCTTTGCCGACGTTCAGTGTTCACTGCACTGGAGACATGATGCACGACACGGATCATACAACACGGATCATATGTGGCACAGGGGAAGGTCTGCCAGAGTTGGTGTACAATCTGATGTTAGGTCAGACTAAATAGAGAAGATGTTTTTAAAACTAGTGGAACCGACTTTAATTTTGAAGAAATGAGAAAGATGAGCAGCACAGATCATATGTTGAAAGGGGGGGGGGGGGGGGGGGGAGTGTCAGTCGACACTCATGTACAATCTGATGTTAGACCAGACAAAACTGAGATGTTTAACAAGATTGGATTTCAGTCAACTTTAACTTTGAAGAAGTCAGAGTTTCTTTATATGCAGCTTTTTTTTCTGCATATAGATAAAAATGCTAGTTTGGTCATTAGGAAAAATTCACAGTTGACCCCAAAAAAAACGGTGTAGTTAAATCGTCATGCTCTAAAATGCCAGACTGTGGGTTTCACCCCACCCCATTTAGCTGTTATGCTTGTTAAGCATCATGTTTTTAATGCAAAAACAAAAATAAATTTCACCTACCAACTCTGTTTATAGAGTCGCTGCTCATTAACCAACTTATATACTTTTTGCCTGGACTTGCCAGTCTCCAAAAACACCATTTTACCTTTTTAAACTAAATTTCCTTTTTACAAATTTTACTTACATTGGTACTACCTATTGTGGATAATTACAATTTGATGTTGACTTTGCAGTTAAGCATAAAGTATTATTGCATCAGGATTGACAGTATCCTATATTTTTTTAAATATATGTCAATCATGTTATGAATGACGTAGAGTTCTTGCAATATAAAAAAATCAAATGTGCCAGGAGTTTTATTAAAAATCTGATGGTGCTGGTTTTGGAGCTTGTTCTGCATTTTAATCACAACATGAACCATCAGGCCAAACACAAAGAAGTACAATTACTCTTCACAAAATAATACAATTGTGCTCATTTTGCAAACTTGAACTTTTACATATCAAGTAAAATGGAAATATCATTTTGAAGTTATGGGGACAATGATACCCAAAAAAAACTTCATAATCACTATTATTTCTACATTATACATATATGAAATTCCAACTTTTATCCTTCATCTTGTTTGCTGACTTATAAACCGTGCCACTTAAAAATGATAGGTTTATCAAACAGGAGGAAAACATTTAAATACAGTAATCATAGTTCATGTATGGATTATTTTTTATCTACAGTTATGCACCTCAAGGTTATCAAAATGCTATCTCTCAACCAACATCAGAATCATTTGCCACATATGATTAAATTGGTGGTCAAGTTATCAGTGGTATTCATTCATATACTTCCAGGTAACATTTTAATTACTGTCACTCACAAGAGATAAGGGGAATTCGTGCCCGAGAATCAAAAGTGAACAGAACTTTTCACCACAGCCATGAGAAGAACAGTGTGCTACTATGTCATATGTCACATTTGCCAAAGTATTACAGTATTGCTCGTCGTTGAAAGGAAATGCACTAAATACCAATGACCAACTTTTAGGCTTAATTTTTTTCCTTTGAAACCAGATCCTGTTGACTCTCTACATAATGATCTTTGATTTGACGTGCATGAAACTACCCTGTGTAAAACATTGCATTGACACTGTCAATACTCAATGACTTACCTTGTGTATATATTGTCATTGTTGACATACTGTTCTAGACGCTGTAAGGGAGTTAACAGATCTTCCTGACCCTGTTCATAATCTCCACCAAATAAGATGTCATCACCTGTGCACATACGTTAAAAACATTTATTTAAAAATTATTAATAAACTGAAATAGTATCAAAATGAGTGATTAAAAATGGTAGTGACAGTCAGATATGTTAAGTGGATTCCCAACTTAAAATTGTCTTTGAGAGAGGATTCTGATCAATTCTTTGAGGAATCTTAACTTCAATATGTACACAGACACTGATTTTGAAGAAACAGAAAAATAAAGAGGGGCACTTAAATAGGCAGTAACAAAGAAATAATTAATTCATCACTGTAATATAAATTCATTACAATTTTACTTCAATGCCAGATAAAATTTGCTGTATCCCAAAATAATGAGTTAAGAAATTTAAATATGCACTGGAGTATGTTTTGAATTTGTTGGCTAATCCCGTTTCAAACAGTACATAACATAAACTAAGAAGGATTATCTGAATTTATATTCTTGGATACTAATCCTTGGAATTTAAGGGGAAATTGCTTTAATTTACGCGAAAAATATCATTTTTGTATTTTTCTGACTGTCTCATTTTTTTTTTTAATTTATTAACATAATTGGTATAAATATATATATATAATGCACCAAAGATTATACAGTATACTGGTAACTGCAATAAAATGTATATATGCATGTGATTTGAAAGGAGAGAGGGGAAATAAAAACAAAGAAAACACCTTAGTTTAACAATGTTGTATATTAAAGCAGGCATTAAAGCTATGTATTTAGTAAGGGCTAGTGGTCTTAAGGTTTAATATCCCAACTAGAACAACCACTTCTATACATCATACCATTTTAGCTTCCCTTTCAAGAGTTAAAAACCATAACAGCAAAATTGCAATTAACTTGAGATGAAAATGCAAGGAATGCATGTAGTTATTTTAGACAGCAAGAGCAAAGGCCTCAAAGAGCAAAACCAAATACTTTTGGGGTAATGGTGAGTGATACTTGAAAGTTGGTGAAAACCTTAACTCTTTTGGCGATGGTATAATTGCCCCTCCTTAGTTATATATACAGCACAAAAGGACATAAAATAAGAGAAAGAGATAATTTACAAAGGGCACCTCTCAGTGAATATATTGTCTTTGGTTGAATGAAATTTGTAAATTGCGTTTTCTTGGGGCACTTGCTGTAGGGACTAAGGCAAATTATTCAGACACTTACCGTCACCAAGGGGATCCTCTGCATCATCTTGATAAAATTCTATGTCTGAAATGTAATTAAACTTTGACTTAACCTGGATGCAAACAAAGAAATCATTGAGAAAATTACAATAAAATTTGAGGAGTACTCACCCGCCATATTGAAATCCCCTACTGCACAGCGTCGGAAGTTGTGATTGGTCGACCGCGATGTAAGCGGCACGCTGATTGCACAATTGGTTCATAAACGAAAATGTCATCCCGAGCATAGGTCATCTTCTCTGTCGCATTCGCAATCACACTGCTTCTCTATGCATTATCTCTGACAGAGGTGAAATAAAACTTAGAGTAGAACTGTAAGTTGACAGATGTCACATAAGCAGAGACACAGAAAGAGAAAGAGAGTAACAGGTAGTTTCCACAAACAGACCATTTTTTAAGGAAATTTCATTGTCAAAATCTTCAAGTGTCATGTGTTGGTTACAATATTTTGCTTTAGGCAAGTTAATTTCTTTCTAATTTATTATTCACCTTTATACACCTTGATAAGATAAATAGTACCAGGTTGTACATAGATCTGTTCAGTGCTTGACTCTGTAACTTAGACGAAACATCTTGCATTTAACTTTTCAGACAAAAATCGATGAAAAGTTTCATTCATTCTAGGCCACTAAGGTTACTGTACATGATAACACATGCAGTGCATTTACCTGCTTTAGTGAACTTCCACCTGTATATTGCGCCTTGTCAGCCTTAAAACTTTATAGCCTCAGATATGGCCAGATAGAAAACTGTTAGTGTTAAAGGTGAAAATATGAATAGATTCAGTCTCATTCAGATTCAGATTCTTTATTGATAAACACCTTCACATACTGTACAAGGTACAACCAAGAACAGCACAGCTACTATAGTACTAGTAACTATAACATAGCACAAACAAATAAATAGATAAATATAGATTATCATATTGTTGATATATGGCTATTTAAACCACTTATCATAATTTTTTTTATGGCACTTAAATTAAAGACTTTTAACACTTTTAAAAAAGCATTTCTATTGAAAGTTCTTCATTCAATTTCGATACAATTTTGTTAATTGGACAGACTTTTAGAACCAAATCTTTCATTTCATTTTTTTTTCCCTAAAATCTACTGGTCCATATCTGGATTCGGTAGTCTACATTTAAATTTCATTCATTTTTTATTGATTTGTTATAGGATAGGACCCAACCATACACTGAACAGCAACTGATATGAAATGATAATACTGTACATGTACGTACCATCAAAACCTGCTGCCGTATGTACACATACAGTACTGCAACAAATGGTTGTCCACTACACTGAGCAAATGAACTCTCAAACTGGCACTGCTGTGAATATACGAGTTCTAGTGTTGAAATCAAAGAGGCCAAAAGATGAGCAGTTTCTGGTGGAAGAAGCCATGTACTTTAAAACTGAAAATCAAGGATGCATAGGGAATGGGTGAACTTGTTCCTAAGGTGATTATTTTACCAACTGTTTGTGGTGATAAGTAGAGTATTTGGTCATCTTATTGGAGCAACCAAATTCAGGAGAGGGAGCAGTCCTCAAAAATGTATGGGATCTCCCTCATCCCCCCCCCCCTCCCCCAACCGCCCATTGAATTTAACTGGTTTTCCCCCCACCACCTCTCACCATTAAATCTAACATACTGGGATACCTTAATTGTATCAACAGAAGCTATTTTATAACCCAAGCAGATCAGATCCCCTTCTATCTTGTAATTTATCAGTAGTTTATCAATGTTATGCCAGTAATACTACTGGCAGGATGACTTTGATGATAGCCAAGTGACTCTAAGTTTTGAAGTTACAACCAGCTTGTTTCCTTTCTTTTTCTTAGTTTCATTAAAAAAAATAAAAATTGCTGCGATATCAGAATTTTGAATCAAAACAAGGTGTATACTTTTCCTCTAGTAAATGTCTTCTGTCTCCATTTACCTGCATCTGCATTTGTGATCATGACTTAAAAATAATTATGTGATAAATTATGTATTATGAATTGAATTGAATGACAATTTAAATTTTTTCCAGGAAAGGAAACTATAGTATACCAGCCACAGAGTGCAAACCCTTGGGTGTTAAAACCAATGTATTGCTGCCCAAAAGGATATATATACTGTAGCTACTGCAGTTCTCTACAGGGGAAGATTGAGGCCGTCTTCTGGGTTTTCGGGAAGACGGTCAGATTCTCATGTTAACATTCTAATTTTTTCTGTTGAAAGACCATCAAGAATGGAGGATGGATCAACAAAAATAATTTGAAAGACAGTCAGAAAATATCTCTGGATCTGCCCCTGACTGCTCTAGAAGAAAGCACAATCGTGGAGGGCACTATACCCAAGGTTGTACATGGCGTATTTAACAGCTGATCAACCACTCTGTGCAGCAAATGCATTCTCGATAGACTTGGCAAACAATAATAATATACCAATACACACAAACGCACTCCCTGGGAGCTGCCTTATGTAACAGCTGACTGCTTTAAGCCTAGGTCCCAACCGAACGTACAGGCTGCTACGTGCGTGTGGTCTATGGCCAAAAAAATGGGGAAAACGTGGGAGTTCGTGCGTGAGGAGCGTGTCCATTGTGCGACTTTTGGAGGACACAAACAGCACGTCGAAACTTTTCACCACTGTACTTGATTTCTTCCCTGCGATCTAGCTACATCCTAGCCGAACGCAAGGAACCTAAAAACCATGCGTCCAAAACGTAGTTGGGACCTAGGCTTTATTATGGCAGAAGCTGTGTCAATCTATGACATCAATTTGGCCAGTAGCAGAGCACACAATTTTTTCTATAACATCTTAATTTGCTCTGTCCTGCTATTTACTTTATTTGTTTTTATTTCTGGAGATCAAGAGGTCTGTCTGTTTGTGGCATTCATTCTGACATGTGGCAGGTGGGCACGGATGCTCACTTTGTATGTTCAAGTGTAGATTAAGTAACCATAGTCTACCAGCAAATCAATTTACCTGTGTTTTAGGCTACTTGAACATAGGGCATTTACTGATTGTTGAAATCGAGACGGTTTTGGTCTGCTGATAAACTAGCTTGTGCTTGCAGTAGTGGAACATCACTGTTTAGCTTATTAAGTTATTTAAAAATATTCAGTTTTCTTAGTAACTTTTATTTTCATATATATATCTGATAAACTGGATATATATATTTTCATATATATATCCAGTTTATCAGATGTTGGGCATGGCCTCCCACACCCTGAGTTCAAGATAGCTGACAACAGCATTCTTCAATCCAGGGAAAGCTCTCCGCTGATGGTTGCATGAGCACAGAGAACGCCATAGTTTTCTGTGGACTTTTAAACTCGGGGTACTGGCCCATTTTTAGGTGGATATGTGTATATTCACATGATGAATAACACCATTGTTAACTGTCATGGTGTAGTTAACATTGTAGTATTACTATGAGTTATCCTTTGTCAAGTATAAGGTGTGAAGTTTTATAGTGGAGTGGTCAACTTTGCAAAATATATTTATTGTATTCATTCATTCATTCATTTCATTCATTTCATGGCTTTGTTACAAATGTACCCTATATGTACATGAAATAATTTGATCAATAAATTATATTGTGTTCAGTAGTCATGCCTGAAAAAGTGCAAATCGTTCTAAAAGAAAAAAAATATATCACAAAGACATTTTAACCAGATATATACGGTGGCCCTAAGTGCCATGTGGAGGCAGAGTACATATTCTTCCCCCTGTCAGGCCAATAAAAAGTCCATTGACGTTCAGGGTGAAAGGACGGAATGTAGATACATTGGCTTTTATGCTGTTGTATTTAAGAAGAGAAGAAGCATGTGCAGTTACAATTTACAGATATATATTTTGAAATGGGTCAGTCATTGCACAGGCATCGCCGCAGGAAGGTTCATAAAGAGCTAGTGGTATGTTTATGTACAGTGTACATGTACGCTGTTAGAATTTCAAAGGGTTTTTTTTTTCTCTTATCTCTTGGACCCGTCTGTGCGTGGTTACTCTACACGTCATATGGCTGACGGCGGTTTCCCTGTTATCTTCAGAAAATAATTTGTTGTCCAATAAAAAAGTAAGATTAGGGAACGTTGGACGTTGCAACCGGATTTGTTGAATGTAAACACATTTATTGGTGTAATAAAAATACAGAATCTTCGCATATGTTGTGCAAATAATTTATGTCGTTTTTTTTTTCCTTAAGACCAGATCTCCGTCTAAGAAAATTTAAATTATGAGTCTCTGTGTTGCCGACGGGCCCGTCTCATTGAAGATGCTGTGATCCTTTAATGCAAATGACGTCAAAAAATTAGATACAGTATTGCCTGAAAGGGAGGGGCAAATCGCACGTGAGTGTTCTTATTTTTACTGCTTTTTAAAGTTATATTGTGGTAGTTTCATAGAAGAACGTGTTGATAGACGATAACCTCCTCTGCCAGCAGAACTGACAGCAATATTTAAACAATATTTAAGAGAGAGAAAGAGATAGAGGAGATGGTTCACAA
The DNA here is from genome assembly GCF_001039355.2 of Lingula anatina. Next base: position 146,312 of record NW_019774613.1, read on the forward strand.
GCTACACCCTGTTGGCCCATTGACTAATAAGGAACACAACTGACAGGTATAGTTGTCTATGTGTAATCCTAGGTTTTAGAGGAATCGATGAAGATGAGTCAAATCTTTAACTGAAGTAGTCATTTATCTTCCTACACCATAAAACAAATACAGGTACGGTTTAAACGCATTGGTAGAATAACAATATCCGTTTTTCTCCTCTCCTCTGAAGGCTGTACTGAAATCAGGCACAAACATGCTGTATTGATTCAAAACTTCTCTTCAGAGTTTAAGTGATAAGACACAGACAGGTAAAGTTGCAGGTTCCGTTTTTTTTTTTTTAAATCAAAACTATTATATATATTTGGTAACGTGTTGCGATACAGTATTCTGTTGACGCCAAACACTGGATATAAAGACTGACGTTGAAACATTGTTTCAACAAAGGCCAAGGCACGCCAGTAGTCAAAAATCAACGCCCAAGAGCCTTAGAAAATTGCACATTTAGATTGCTTCCAGAGAGCCTGACGGAATTATCAAGTAGACAAAGTGGAGGAAAATAGAGCACACAGAAATTTCACCGCCGCGGACTGACAATAAACAACATCGACAGGTAAAGTGTCTCACTTCTGGCACACTTCAACTAATTTTACCAAGACTAGTATACACTTTCGAGGGTCTTTTGATAGATAAAGCCGTTACTGTCTCTGTATAAAGTAGAATATATGAGATGAATCATATTCCCTTGCTGATAGGAAAGAGAGCGTTTCTGTAATTATGGCTGTAAGACGGTTCCAATTATAAAGGGATACGAAATACAGATAAATGATTGCTCACAGGATTTGTCTTCCTTTTTGATGTACTCGTACATTCTTTGGGGTAAAAAGCTAGTTAGCAAAACACATAAATTAAGAAAATGATTCGCTGACTAGAAAAGTAAGAATGAATGAAAGAAAGAAGAGAAATGACAAGTAAGATATGTTTAAAGAGGTTGACATGATTCATGTATTTTTAGTGCTTTTGGTAACAATTCTCCATCAAATCATGAACAGTATTTCAAACTAAACAATTCAAAGCTTATCTCAAAACTACTGACGCCATGCGATTTCTCAAACTGACATCAAAAGACTGTCTAAATCAGCTCGATACAAAAATCCCATAAAACATATCCGCAAGCAGATAGAAAACTAAAAAGGTTACAAGTTGCGTTGCATTGTGCTACCAATGAGTTTGTACAACGAAAGTTTGAAATTGTGCTACCAGGGAGTTTGTACAATTGTAACTTTAACCCTTTAAGTCAATGCCTTGGTAAATATTACATGAAGGTGTCAACCTTTCAGTGTAACGTGAATCAGTGCCTTTTTTTCTGAACTGCTTTCTAGGTCAAACTCTAAGCTCTGGCTCCTGGTAGTTCTTAAAAACACTTGAAACTTTTAAAAGATCATTCATGTAATGCTATTATAACAATGACATATGCATTAATATCCATCTACCATAATAATCAACATTGTAATGATATCATAATGTCATCAACGTGATAAACGATTGAATATTACAATTAGCACTAAGACAGCTGGGTTAAACGCTATACAATTAACGGTGTTTATGCGCAATTCCCCTGTAGCTGACATTAATCTGAGTAATAGAAAGGTTGCCATGTTAATTACTGAGATATATGTATGGCAAGAATGGCATGTTGCGATGATCTCAAAGCAGTTCCAAGAATGCCTAGGCGAAACAAAAGTGCTGATTTATAATCCCTTCTAGATTAGATCCTGACCGGCGTGACTTCGGCTTTGAGCGAATGGCATCGCATCCATGATTGTGTTCGCACTTGTATTTTAGCTCAATCCAATTTAAGGCCAACGAGGATAACTGAAGCGAAGTAACGCGAACGCAATTTTGAATCCCCTAGATCCGTCTTTGTGACACGTCATCAAGCTTTAAGTCTGTCTGCACAGTGTTCAAGGTTATTATATGTCCATTAGCTTTGATTCCACACCACCAGCTCTCCTGTCTTTTTTTAACGATCTTGCACTTTAACGATTGTATAGATTGTCTTTCTGATCCCAGCTAACCCCAGTGTTCACCAGAAAATGCTGAAGCCACGAAATCAATTGAGGCTCATCTCGAATTACATTTAATCAATACACATATCGAATGTCTTAAGAAGTGTGCAATCACCCTGAGTACCAAAGCTCGTATGTAGGTCTGAAATTTTGTCTCATCACTTTTGAAAAAAATTATATAAGTCAGTTGTTTTACGTGTGCTGAAACTGCAATGCCAATTTAATAAAGGTTTACTTTTTTTTTTTTTTACTATAATCGATGTCTATATATATATATAGTCTAGCAGGCAGTCAAATGTCTTTTTCTGAGGATATTGCAATGGATTTCAGTTCGCATTATAAGGTACACAAGCATGGAAAGATAGATTGTAACCTCTCTCTCTCTATCGCCCATGGCGCGATAAGATGTACGTCTTCGTCAGAGGCGTGGGTTTTCAACCATCCAGATGTTCTAACTGAAATGTTACGTAAATTGTTTGTAGAATTGCACGGAGTTTTAATTAGCCCTTGGTGTTTTTTGACGTGGATGCGCTGAAGCCTAAACTTGCACATGCACGCAGTCGTTCTTAATGGGTAGAATGGAAGGGTTTTTCTGACAACACATTTTGATGGAATACATGTACGTCGTTGGAATTATCACGAAGCAATTGATTGTAAGTGTTTTTTTAAATCTGCGTAGCAGCAATCTAAAATGTGCAGCATTCTTATTGAGATGTTTGTTTGCTTGTTTGTTTCTTTTGGTGAGTACCTGTCAAAGTTGCTCATTAATTTTTACATCTGTGTGATGACATTTCAGAAAACATTGCTCTAAGCAACCTTTACAAAAAAGAAAATAATATAATATATTTCGTGTGCATGGGAACGTGTGTAATCATACATGTATCTGTGTTGTATTTACTCATGATATAAAGGTAGTTTCAGTTTTGCTCCTCATTGTGTCAAAAAGTTTCCTTAATTAAGTTACACCCAAACATGGTCTTTGTTTGCGTCACGTGGCACATCATTAAATCTTCGACCGATTTCTCTGAGACATTTTATTTACGCCAAATAGTATTTTTGAAACCGGCCCTTCGGTCCCATCTTATGTTTAAACTTGTTTTTTTCTTAGCATTCATTTTTTTGCTTCTGGTATTTTGCGTATCGTTCTCTAGTCATTCATATGAACATAACTTTTTAACTCTCTCTATCAATACTGGTAGGTTGTTCTTTGTTAAAATGCTGATCTATACATCAAGTTTATTCATCCATTTTGACTTCCTTCCTTTATGACCGCTTTTTCATGCAACATTGTTTGGCTTGATTTTTCTTCTCATGCAGTTTCGCTCAAGGTTTCTTGAATTACATGCAGAAGTTACCAGAAAGGGAATAATATCACTCAAATACATTAGATGGATTTTGTGCAAGTTGTACCTATCAGTTCTAAAGCATCTTGTTTTCAGTTTGATCCCATAGCATGGCGTGTTCATCAAGCTTTCTTATTTTCAAACAGTATCTACGACACTGCGGTGAACGAGCACGACATTAAACCTATTGCCATGCATACATACCCTGAGTGTCAGAGCAACGTAAAAGCTAGCTTGCTAAATATACCTTGTGGTGGAGTCGCTTTTAGCCTGGTATTGCTACTATGGGTTATATATGAAATCAAGATCGAGCTGGCAATACCGGAATCTAGAACCTAGGGTATGCATACACGACTACTAAAGAATTCTTTATTGGTGTAAGCCAGAGCGCAAAAAGAAAATCCGGGTATAAAACATCTATTATCAGTTGTATAACGACGCAGACATAGACAGAAGAATGCTATTAGATTATCAAATATATGGCTTATATATCACGCGTTTAAATCAGCCGTAGAAAGAATGATAGTAATCCAAGTCGCCTGGGGGACTATCAGTTACCAAGAAAAAGCATCAAAGCTGCTGCAAGACACAAAACGAATTGTGTCCACGGGATTCCGTACTAAACGTTGACTCATTAAACGTAAATCTCAGTAATGGGTTTCATAAGGCATTATTAGTCATATATATGACGGATGAAATTTGACGGTCATTTTTTTCTGTTTTTCTCTTTCCATTCCTTTGTTTGTCTGTCTGTCTGTCTGTCTGTATGCCTCTCTGTTTGTCTGTCTGTTTGTCTGTCTGTATGCCTCTTTGTCTGTCTGTCTGTCTGTCTGTCTTTCCATCTATCTATCTATTTTTTGGAATTTGGGAGACTTGTCTGAGATATTTATTAAATCTATTGTAAAATGCTCGTTAAGTGAGACCCCGCCAGTTTCCTTTCCATGCCGCGCTCACACTAGGCCCCGATGGAGCGAATCTCATAAGCATGATGCGACGTTAGCACTCACAAGGGCAATTGTAATCTTTGTGTGACAGCACTTCAAGAAAACCTGTCCCTGTTGGCACCAACTTTGGTATAATGGATAGGTTACGTGCGTTTGTTGTTTAGGGTTATTCTCTTTGTTTTCAATCGTGCCATAAAGACCCACATTTTTAATTCTGTCTACATCTCTTAGATTTTTTAAAATATATATATGTATTTTAATAAGATTGATTTTAGTAGTGTAAATTTTAAATGGTTTCCAATGAGAGTTTAAGATTAAAATAAGGCGCCATATAAGAATCTTATTATTATAATGATTCGAACCCTCTTGGTAAGACCTTGATTCCACTGGTTGTCTATATCGATCTGGCATGAGGTGAGGAAAACAGTGCAAATACATGTGCTGCTTTTGGTAACGCCCCTTTAACAAAACATAGGGGACAACTTATTGAATTGGTGCGAGATACTCAACATTTTGATGCAGGGTTTAATTTAGTCAAATAAGCTGGAATGCATTGATTGCAGTCTGCTACTACAAGTGCCAGGGAGTGCCACGGATTGTGGATTGCAATCAGCTAAAAATCAGTGCTTGACTACACGCCGCGGACTTAATATAATGCAGTCAATCACCATGACATCATGTCAACTAATAAAGAATATGACTGATATGAATGCAGTATTGTCACACCAGTAGTTCAAGAAGTCAGCTTGATTAGAATCAACCTGCTTTAATTTGTTCGTTATGACGCCATTGCCGGATAAAAAGCATTATTCTACTGTGTATGCAACTGCCACTTTCCATACAGCATTGTTAAAAATGAGTACGCTTGCAAGCAAGACTGTTACAATACTTTAGAACAGATTTGAATCGGTTTCCAGAAAATCTTTGTGAAATTGGACATATTTTTGATTGATGAATAGTTCTTTCTATACGATGTTGACTAGATACCCTGTTAACAGACGAGACAGCTAGTCTTGTCAGATAAGGAACATAAGCACGATGTAACCTTTCAGTTGAAGTTTATGAGCCAAGAACTATAGTCCAAGACGGATTTGCTACAGGCGAGCTTGTGACTTCTATTTGGTACTCGAATAACGTAAGTGCCATTTATTGTCAATTTTTAATGCGATATTTCTGTAGGTATGATGTTTATTCTGTAGGAATACATGTGGATTATGTTGTCTAGTGGCGTTGAATAATCGTAAGAGAAAATTAAAGCGGCGTAAGCCCTGCGGGTAGCCACATAAGAGGGAGTTCCTGTCAATTGCGTCATTCATTTAGCATATCTACTTAAACGATTTCAACTGTTCACGTTTGATATAAGAGTGTTAGATAATGGACGGATATATATCGATCGGCTGCGGGATGGCTTTATCATTGAACGTTATGGCTAGGACTCATGTGAGTAAGAAAAAATAGAAAAAATATAAATATTACTCATGTGAGTAAGAAAAAATAGAAAAAATATAAATATTGAAAGAAAACACCATGTCAAGCCTTGATCACAAATCAAGAAGCCAGTGAAACAGGGATTGTGGCTTGAGTAAAATATTGATATATGCAAGCATTGGTTTAGTGAATGCCTGTATGATGTTGGTATACTACTGGCTACACCAGATTTTTGAACTTGAAAGACCTAAAAGATATTTATAAAGTTCAATGATTCTCACTCATTGGGATTTGAGAGTGGATCACCTGCGACTCAGTATTTGCACTCGAAAATATGATATACATATGTTATACAGTTCAACTTGGAATACCGAACTGGTACAAAATTTCAGACGAAAGGTAAGTTCACCTTTTTGAGCGCTAGTGCAAAGATAGGTAGCGTCTTTAAGTTCGCAATTCTAAGGACTCACGTGAGATAAATTGAAAAGAAAAGAAAGTGACATAAAAAGATTTACCGCTCCACTTGATATAAATCTAGGCACCATCAAGCGCCACTTGATTAAGTTGTTAGCAATGAGGAAGCACTGTTATTTGAAGACAGACACAGAAGACGGTTGCGTAATGGATTGTAAATTAGTTCATTATTTACATCTGCGCCCTCTCAGTGGTACGATGAAGATATACGAATTTGTTGGAAAGCGTTCAATTTTTTTATTCTACCTCCATCGATTTGCATTTGCACAAGTTAACATGATAGAGAGCATTCACACCAAAGTTGATCCGCGGACTAACTAGTACGCGTATCAAATATGGCGCGAACTTGGCGGTGGATTCCCTCCTCGCATGTGCACCGTCCCAGCGGGGACAGAGCAATTATATCACGGCACGTTTCTATAGTGCGTAGCGCCATATTTGTATGCAAATCTGTTAGTCCGCGGATCATTTTGTTTTGAATGTGCCCTTATTAGAAAATAAGTGTAAAGGCCAAAGTCGTCAGCGTTATTTTCAAGCTTAAGTCTTGAGATTGAAAAACCAGTAAGAATTGAATTATTTTCCGGCACTTCTATTTCTCCAGGGCCTTGAGAATCTTTAGTCAGAATTGAGTTAAGCCTGCGTAACTAGAAGTTAGATCTTGATGTTCCACGTTTAAACATTAGTAGCACATTTAAATGGTGACTGTGGATCTGTTTAACAAAAATAAGACATGATTTACTTTTTTTACACAGATGCTTGCTTTAATTTTGTTCATCACTTTAGATTTATCCAGAATAAAGAATACATACAATCTTTGGTATGGAGCTGAAGTCTAAAATACAGTCACTTTCGTTGTTAAATAGAGCCCAGGCTAGTTATTTCACAGGATAAATGTCCCTTCATTTGCCACATTAGATGCTGTGTCAATTATGCATTGCCTAAGCCGTACACAGAGACGGAAGAGCAAACCTCAAAGATCAGAAATCTCACTTTATCCAATTTCTCGATTCACTTACCGTCCGATTGAAATTCGAGATAAGATGCCAATAAGGTTCGCTTTAATTAATTTAACGACAATAGGCAATTATAAAGCGGCCCAGTAGAAATACATAAACGTTCTTTTATCACAAAGAAGGAAAGTGATTATGCAATAAAAAGGAAAGGAGAATCAATTTTCAAGTGTTTTTTCTCTATATAGCCAATATAATGACTAAAATGTCAAGCAGGACTGTAAGATTCTCCTAATATAATGATAAAATGAGCCCAGAGAAAGACCAAAATTACACCAAAAATAAATAAATAAATAAAAAATAAATAAATAAATAAATAAAGGCAGACAGGTAAGCAACTATTATCAATCTTACTGTCATTTTTCAGACTATTAGTCAGGACCAGGACTAAGATGATTAACAAAACTGATTGCAATAAGGCGTTTTCCTCGTGTATTGAAAAGATCGACACAACATAAGTTTCGTACAGAAATATGTGCATATTTATGGTCTACCAGCTCACTACGCTATTTCCAATCAACAGAGGCTCATTAAGTCAATCTTCTTAAATTTGACGATCTCCCAATCGTCTAATGAGCTTAAAGTACATTTAATTATATTTTAGTGACTAAGGGAATTAACTAAAAGAAAAGTATCGATTCAAACAACATCTTCTTTCAATGAATAACTGGACTTTAGGGTCCCGTGAACCTTTCATACTCCCTCTGAACATACATAAGGTGCTGCTGCATTTGTAGCGCTCGAAATGATCAAAATAATCAACTTGGTCTTCGTGTTCAATGATGGTACTTCTGTAACGAGTATTAAGTGAGGAACGAGGCCCCCTTTTTGTGTGTGTGCGTGTTTGTGCATGTGAGTGTGCGTGCGTGTGTGCATGCGCATGCGTTAGTGTGTGCGCTTGTTATAACCTGTCGTATGAGCCGGTCAGTGATTACAGCAACGGGTATTGAAATACCAAGCATGACAGACCAGCATTCAGTTATTTCAAAGGCTATAAATATGATGCTGCGTCTCTGCCGGGAAGTTATGTCGGGCGCTACTATATAGATAAAAGGGTGCTTAATTCGCTGAAAAAACAGAATGGAATGATGTAGAGCGTTTGATTGCATTTGCTCCAAACCCAAAAGACTGCCGTGCGAACGAATCCAAATGACACTCGTAGTAAACTCTGTTACAGTAGATTAGATTGCAATTAATCCCGTTATACACGGCACACGCATCGCACAAATGTAGTTAGGGGGAATAAAATCTTATAAGAGACCATCCGTACGCGTGCTGCATGTATCCCTGACGTAGCATCACTACCTGCGTCATTCAGACTGACTGAGATTCGATCTTTCTGTGGGCGGTGTGAATGCAGCCATATTTTCCCGGCATTGCATCTCGATTGTCCTCGTAAATGACAGTGTGATAGATCAGTGCCTATAGTTCAGAACCATCGTGTGTACTTCGGGATCGACTGAACGATCGAATATTTAGCCAAGGCAGACCCATTCTAAATGTTAAAAGCCACTTCGGGCTGTAAGTGATTTTTCACCGGCCGAAATCATTAAATTGACAAATTGAACCCAGGCGGTCTCTTTGGATCATTAGTTTATCAGAAATCTATTTACTGGTCAATCATATGAGGAAAGTATGCTGACTATACGCTGCTGGGACAATGCAATCACAGAAAAAGGAGAAAGGGTATTTCCTTTTTTGCGTGTTAGATTAATGATTTTTTGTCGAGGAAATTGCAAAACAGAAATGAATTTCGGAATTCTTATCAGATACTTTGCCAACATAGATAAGCACAGGGTAGTACACAAGAGGATGGACTGAGTTAGATCATTTACTGTGAGTTGTTACATGTAAGCGTTGTTGTTTCTTTAAAAATATTCCTTAAACACTGAGATACTCAGCCATTTAAAAAGTCTTGGATAGAAGGATCGAATTTATATGACATGTATTGGAACGTTATTAGTAACAAGGCCTATATTTACGGAATGTCTTAATGGAAAGTCCTCTTTTTTGAAAATATTTAGCTATTAGACATTTCACAATTTTCCCCAGTTGTCAGTAGATTGTTAGAACGAAAGGCATGAAACCATTTTCAAAACGTAGATTTAAATCAGCAGTTCACTGTAGGGCCCCTATTTGTAGATATTTAGACTTGATCACTCTGTCATTGTAAGATGATATACATTACCTTATATCAAATTTCTAGATATAGCCTGACCGAGTAAATTAAGGTTATATGATTGATTGGTCAGTTTCAATTCATTGTAAGGACAATTTCCCTTTCAAGCAGAGAGACTTTCTGACTGAAAGTCAGTCAGTGACTGGTTTTCTAATGAGGAAAGGACGCCGTTGCTGAACTGGCCAAGCGAGGCGGCCAAATCAGGTCGAAGGTTTGATTTGTGGTTATCAGAACCTGGTCAAACTAAAAAAACACACAACACAAAAGAAAGCTTTAGGACAAGAACACTTTTAATCGACCTTAAAGCGGATGTAAGTTATTCCGGTAACTGAAATGAGAGATACTTTTTATTTTGCGTACAGACTCTGTCCTGAAAAAATAGCATATTTAGTAGGTTATAATGAGAGAGAGAGAGAGATTTCCATTATCAGCTTATGTTTACTGTTAAAAATTGATGCTTCAGAAAGCAGGAAATATAAACACAAGAGAAAATTGATGCGCCACTTTCAGGTCTTTGAAGTCATATTATTTCAAATTGTTCCATTACTGTTTTGGTTTGCATTTCAGTCTTTAATCGTAACTTCAGCCCATAATACTCTGTCTAAATTCACAAATATTCGGTGCCTAGTACTTCTGACTGTTAAACACAGGCAGTATTAAAAACAATACTATTATACCATCCTTTTGTTCATACAACCTTATGCTTTGTCGGCAAATGGAACCCTTTCATAATTTCCTTTGATAAACTCATGGAATATTTATGTAGATGTACATGTACGTAACGCAATATGCTTTATTGCTAAAAAGACTCTTTCAGCACTTGGCAAATGTTTTCAAGACAAAGACATGAAACAATAATGTTCATACATTAGTTCGAGTTCATGCAACAAAGGTCGAAAATGTAGAAAATAACAACTCGTTGGTGTCTAAGTGCATCTTATGGTGCAAGTGTGATATCTACATTTCAACATGTGCTTGCTTTAAACCGAACACGTTTGAATTAGACAAAATTGAATCAACAAGAACATGTGTTGGTCAGAATTTGGTTCACTCAACAGTATCTAGAACTTGCGTCTGACGTTTTACGAAGTGGAGATACTTTTGAAGCATGCTTAAAGTTATAATGGATTTTCAACTTTACCTGATGATATTTTGTCATTTATGAAATGTCTTTTATGAAATGTTTCAAAAAGCGTTGATTTTTTCTATTAAAAAGTATTGTAACAAAAAACATCGAAACCCTGATCGAATCTTAATGTCAGAGGGTCTCCCAGATGTATTCCCAATGCGTCAGTTCGGATTAAAAAAGAGCAGCCACCCAACGCAGATTAATGACGATTTTAATTTTCTAATTTCATTGCAAATCAAGACACTTGAAATGTTTGCATGCACTTTCTTTTCCTACACATGAATCACCTGACAGGCACGTGCTTCTGGCTGCTGTTTTAAGGATGTCCAATGCACGTGTTTGCAGATGGACCTTCTGCGTGTGTTTATTTCCTATGTTCATCAAAGTGTGCGATATGTTACGTTATTTTTCTAAAGCATACGGGTATGATGTTCGAATGCACTAGTTGCCGGCCTCATTTACACCTGTGGTACATATCCTTGGCGCACGAAACCTCGTACTTTGCACAAACCACGTTTACTTACGTAGAAGGTGTCCGTGAATTAGTCTCAGCATATTTATAACTCTGCGTTTATAACTCTACGTTTGTAAAGCCTCTCTTCTGGTCTTCAAATCAAGTTCGGTCCCTTGGTTCTAAACTGTTTACCAGAGGCTCTGTTCTGGTCCTACACCTGTAAATGTCCATCATGACGTGTTCTAACGTGTTCCCCAAACGTGTCCTTGGCTGACTCTATTATGGTCTCCAATATTTGAGGTTTAAAACTTTGAGAGGCTACCAAAAAACGTACGTAAACTGAATGTTGGAAAGAAATGCATTTCAATTATTTAAATTGTATTATATTTGCTATAATATATTCTCAGATGTTTTAAAGAACACAAAAGTTTTGCTGCGTGACTACCTACAGGATGCTTAATACTACTACAATGTTTATGGCGTTCTCTGTTNTTCGGTAGTCTGGCTCGGGCAATAACTTACTATCTCCACATCTGGTTTCTATCAAGCGCGTTCAGGGCTTCAGAGCTTTGGACAAACATATTGCTCCTCGGGCCAGGAAATCTGGAGAGGGGGGGAGTAGAGGAACATGTCTTCTCAATATGGAAATCTATATATTTTTGGTAATTTCCTTTGTAACATTTACGAACACTGTAAAATGCCCTTTCTCAAATTAATATAATGTTCACACATTTCTGTAAATATCCTGAATTGAAATACTAATTTTAAATGTCAGATTTATGACGAGGGAGAGAGAGGTCAAGACATTCTGTAAATGTCCCGAACTAGGGGAGAGTGTTATAAACTAAATACATTTTGGCAATAACCCGTAGCCAGTTAGACTGCTGAATGGTTTACTTATTATGATCAACATTATTGTTTATATTTTTATTAATATCAAACAATTTTACTGTTTGCAGCTATACCTGTTTGGAACCTGTACTCTGCGCCATATAATAGCAATGGTGCAAAGTAGTGATATTGTAAAATCCTGCAATAAAATTTTCTTCAAATATTAATTTTTATTAAATGGTTGAATACAACATTAGTAATAGAACAGTAACAGAATTCAGTATAATGATACTGAATTGTTGTAAAGACATGTAGGAGCAGGGTGACCATATATGTTCGGAATTTTGTCGGAGAGGGAAATTTCTCGAGTTTGTTCACTGCCCTGTGACGCCATATTTTGTAGCCTGAGATGCCGTATCCGTTACTTCGTGACCTGACCTGTCAAAAGCACGTCTGGGCGCTCTTTTCATCTTTCAGTTCTTCCACATTAATCAAGATACGGAGTATCAATTACAAATGCCCGGGGAGGGGGGGGGGG
>NW_019774613.1:159131-194499 GCF_001039355.2 Lingula anatina
CCCTCCCCCGAACTTCATACTGGCAGGTTTCCAAATGAAGACTATACCGCAGAAAAAGTTTGGGGCCCAAAAGAGAGTCAGCCAAGGACACGTTTGGGGAACACGTTAGAACACGTCATGATGGACATTTACAGGTGTAGGACCAGAACAGAGCCTCTGGTAAACAGTTTAGAACCAAGGGACCGAACTTGATTTGAGGACCAGAAGAGAGGCTTTACATACGTTTATGGAAATTTTTCTCTTTGCAAGGCTCATTTTAAAGGGCCAATATTTCCTTTTGCGCTTCCTGGTTACAACTCACCTCTTGTTCGACCCTTTTTAAAAGAAAAGTTCGGTATTTGGCTTATTACCAGTCTTTCTAAATTGCACGCCGAAGAAAAGTAACAAATTAAAAACAGTGTTGAATGTCTTCATTCCTAAAACTTAGTCTTGAATGCTTAAGGGACCGGATACTTTTTACATTTACGAGACCATAAAACAGTTTATAGCATCACTGACCCTTTTCCTGTGAGCTTTACATTCTGGCCGTTATGTAGAAGTCAATCCTTTGGTGAATTCGTAAACGGTATTTTGTACTCCCACACACCTCCCCCCATGCCAGAGATTTGACTTTTTGTCTTTATTCTTAGTTTATTTTATAGTTATATATCGATTGATAAACAACTTCTTATTAAAAATGAGCGTCGGTAAAAGCCCTTTCTCAGAGGACAATAAAATATAAATAGGGCAGCTGTATACAGGCGGTTTCAGATCGGCAGATCAATTGTTCGTGAAACGTACAATTCTTATACACGTGGACGGCGGCAAAAGTGTTGGCTTCAGTTTTAAATTTGAACAATTTATCCGAAGCCGAAGTCGAACTCCTAATCAAATCAGTGAGATCACCTAGTCAATATTGGTCAAACACTTTCACCAAAGATAATTTTGAGGCCAATAATGATAAAAGAGTTCCAAGTACTAAATCGTGTTAGTCTTTATGCCTGTACAAATATTTGTTTGAATAATTATCTGATTGATGGTTTCACTTTTTGAACGATGCGCTATAAATGCAAATGTAAAAGTTAACTTGTGATCTCTCTTTGGAGCAGTCTAAGTCACAACATCTTCATTTGTGCAAAAGTCGGTGACCTCGTTCTTCAAAACCATCGGTTGTAATAGTGATCTATGCGTTCATTTGCCGCTGATCTCTTCAGAGTGTTTCTAGACGACTTTGGTTCTTTGATTAATAAGTGTTTTAGGACATCCAAGAATCTATCACTTGTTTATACTGTCGAACCGTCATGGTTTCTATTTTAAGCAGCAGTTGCTGACTTTTGGCCGTCAATGAACAGAGCCAAAGCCAAGGCATTGCAGAGATAGCATGTATTCCGCGTGAACTGCCAAGACCATTAGCTGAATTAGGTGTAGCTGACTTAAGAGAGAGATTCTAACCTAATCACGAATTATTCGATATATCAGGGAGAATTGACTGCTTTGGATATTTTTGTCTATCGTGGTTCTGCAATATGAAACGTCAAAGTCACAGCCAATTTGAAATACCGAAACCAACAGAATTATTCAGCCCAAATTACAGTGAATCCCATATTTATGGCACCTTATTTCGTGGATAAAAGTTCAGACAGAACAGAGTGCAACACGGTGAGTACACGATAGGTAAAGCTGATGGCGAAACGAAATGATATTCGTTTAATGGTGAAAATTACCAAAGGGCAACCCTTTTACTGTAGCTTGTTAATGGAGTGCTTAGACACCTATTACGTCTGTTTGAAGCTTGAGGGAAGACAGGAAGATGTGCAGAAATAAAAAGTTTAAAAGGTGTGTCATTCGGGGCATTCTGAGTCACATGTTTTGACATGTTAAAACTCACCTGTGGAATTTAAACACATGTACATTTTGAATACAGAACGGTAATGGGTGCTGTATTCTTGGTAGGGTATAAGTCACATGTACAATCAATACTATGAAACTCAAGTAGATCAAGACACACATATTGATTTAGGAGTATCTGGTAAAATGATAAAATGATAGAGGAAATATTGAGCAAAAAATTTATCAACTGATATCTTAAATCGGGTTATCGAATTATTTTATTATCATGTGTCATCAAAAATGTTCAGGAAGATAGGCGGCAAAGAATAGAGTATATTTGAAAATAAAACTGTTCATATCCATTTCCAGATTGTATACCCATGCTCTGTTCTGTAAGATACACAATTTGGTACGGTTTGTCTATCCTTAATTTTGACTAAGCGGAAGCGATAAACGGCCTTTAAAAGATTCGATAGACATTACTGGCGAAGGAAGATAATATTTACTCTATCCAATAAGCATTATCAGGCAGTTTTGAAGCTGAAGAGAAAGAGAAAGTTTTTTGCTTTTCAATGAGCAGGTCTGTGGGTTAATACTCAAAGAAATTACCTTGGCTCAGTAACGATTATAAGTCCATTAGCTGTTGGCTTTCGCTGTCTTATTGAACTCTTGGCATTACAACAATGCATAACCCTTTTGAAAATACATTTGCACACATCGTTACGGCACTTACATACCAACCGTATAATGGAACAATAATCCAATTTTTTGTGTCTTACATTCTGATTTGTACAAGTACAGTTCTCTATTTCGTGTTTCCAAACTAGGGGTTAATATGACACAACCGGCTCAAGATAAATGGTTGTTGTGTGATTCAGTGTGACATGAAATCATCTTTACTAGAGAAAACTTTTAAGAGGGAATCTTGCAAGACAGTCGGTTTTTGCCGTTCTGGATAAGATAGGTGAACATTGGACATCTTTGCGTTCTCACCGCACGAAAATGATAAAAACTCCAATATGAAAATGTTGATTGGGCTCACTACATTATCGACTGGAAATACACAATCATATAGAATCCATTGGTGATCTATCAGCAATCGGCAAATTTGACTCTGTTTGAGTATATACATGTACATGTAGGCAACAAACTTTTTGGTGCCATTTCCTAAAATGATAGACCTACCAATTAAACGGGCCTTGTATTGCTGGTGCCTGGTGCGATTTTAGTCACATTTGAGAAAAGCTATTTCTTCATACAAACGAATCTTTGAAATAATCATGCCTGTCAGGTCCAGGGTTTTATCCACAGTTTGCATCTGGCGTGTATCACATTTGGATGAACAGGCTTCGAAGAATTGACCTTAATAACACGGATTACTGGCGATTTTCTCAGTTTATTAAGTGGCCAGCCTTTAACGCCCTAATGCAAAAGGCACGAGGGAAATTTTTATTATCTCGGATTCTTATCCCTACCTCTAAGGGTGCGTTCACAATGAAAGTATCGTACTAGGTTGTTCGATCTAACTCCGCGGGGACTCTCGCTAAATGCAACCGGATTAGCAGATTAACAAGTTCTCTTCTTTTTCCAACGTACCCGCATAATCACCAGCGTTTTTATATTCTACCCAGCACAAGAGGGAGGCGTTTAAGGTCTATTCCTCTCAGAAATTAAAATTTCAGAGTTTGATTGTAACACAGAGCCCACTCGACCAGATTATTAGATTGAGATGTATGCGATGGGATAAGATTAGTAGTGCACAGCTATATTTACAAAATTACACACAATGACAATTCTACTTCTGCAGAATCTTGCTGTTGGAAATGCCGTTTTAAAGTAGGCAGTTAAATCCAGTACTCCCTTCTTGAGAACATACTGTAGAGTGGTTTGATAGACCTACCACTCTAGCAAATTAGACAGTTTCCATGCAGGAGATATGTCACGCAAAGGTTCTTCAACGATACTCCTGAAGGGCAAAAACAATGTTATACAGTGTGAGATGGAATCGTTACCGACTCAACCAAGCTGATGATTTATAAGTTATGAAAAATCTGCTGGTCATAATGTGCACAGCACTTTGTCATCAGTTTTCCCATTGCACAAACAATCGACTTTATAAACGGATCTTTAAACTTGGTATTACGGTTGGCTAGGCTAAATACGTAATGAATCGTATCAGCATATATGATCATAGCTTTCCACTGTAAATGAACCATGTCCCATATTATTTTTTAGGAAGATCGAATACTGTGGACTCCCTCTATTCGGAAGGAATTAAAACTTTGGAAAACACGTGCACTGTTCATTTAATTGCAATACGGCATCCTTTGAACTAGTTTAGGGAAGTAACTTAAAGTAATATGCTTTAAAGGTTAATGTTCTTTTTTAGAGGAAAGCTCAACTGGTATTTTCTTCCTCGTGCTGTCAGTGCCAACGGCAATCTAATTCAGGAAGGAGGATTTTTTAAAAAGAATTTGCATCATTTCTACGTGTACAATGTATGTTGCGCACATTGTTTGCATACTGCCTCAAACTTTTGTGTAATTTGTCAGCACTTTTCTTCTAGGTTCATTTGTTGAATGGAGACTGAGAATCAAGACTTTTACATATATGCAAAAGTATAAGAGTCAGGCTCAATGTCAAGTGACAAGTGCCAAGATGGGGGTTCAAATATCACCTCGGCCGTATATATATATATATATATATATATATATATATATATATATATATATATATATGAAATGTGAAATTCCATACGGAATCCGAGGCTCATAAACCTCGGGCTTGTCTTTTCAGTTGTGTACTGATATCAAAACCTTAGAAAGAATTACTAAAACTCGAATGCAATAAACTAAAAATCGATGAAACTTAATTCACGTACCGATAAAAAAGCAAGATTATCTTACTAACTGTAATGGAATAAACACTGTGTCATCGTAAATCTTGCTGGCTCAAGGGTCAAGCTTATCTTGGAAGACGTGTCAAGTCTATATAAACTGCCTATAGACGTTCAAGGCTTCTTGCCAGATTTATTCGATAAAAAAGGGAACGACGCAGTTTATGTGCACCTTTTTAGTATAATTATAATAAACTCAAAATGTAATTAATGTTCCTATTCGTCGTTATTTCCATAGTTTCAGTACGCCAATTGGCTGGCCGAAATACCTCTCTTCAATCTCTTGCTGGCACTCCAATCAACAGGTGCCTCATTGCTCAGCCTAGCCAAGCCTGGGATTGCTCACCTGCCATATATCAATTAAATCGGTCGTTGGTGATTTATTGGGTTTTGTATAAAGTGAGTTGAATAATGCGTTCTGCGGTGTTTATCTTGTCAGCGTCTGGAGAGTTGCTGCACTTAAACTGGCACACCTGAGCGTTGGGTTTAATTTATTTTCCAAGAGGCATTTCTCTTTCTGTCTTATCAGACTGCTCTCTTTCTCTTTCTCTCTCTCTCTCGCTTATAAGCGTACAATATTACCTGCAGATGGACAGATAAAGATTCAATAATGTAATTCTTAATGTCTGTAATAAGTGTGTGTGTGTGTGTGTGCGTGCGTGCGTGTGCGCGCGCGCGTGTGTGTGTGTGGCACAGATGTCTGTCAGTGTGTCACATAAACGCAATCCATCTTCAGGTTCGCATCATTTAATAAACGGAGACTCCTTCACATTTGATTGGCAGCATCTTATCTTGAATTGAACTTCTGTAATACACGCGGTAGGTAAGTAGCAAACCTGTTCATTAGTGTTATCTAAGGCACTTCCCCGTGGAATCCAATTAAAGAAAATCTTCATCAATGATAAATTGGGTTCCACGCTGTCTGGCAGTTGGAAAGGTAAAGGCAGATGATGGGCAGGTGAGATATTGATGATTTAATATTCTTACACCAATTAATTTGTCTTCGTAAGCCCCTTTCCGCGAGACGTCACACCTTGTAATTTAACACCAAGGTGTTTGTGAAAAGGTAACTCCCAGTTCTATCACTAAGTCTTTTTTTTTAATCGGCTAGGGAAGCGCTTGAGGCGCATGGACTAATTAGCTAACAGAATGTTATCTAGAATGTGTCGACAAAGTGACGACAACTCGCAGACTACTGGTGGCTTTTAATTGCCGGTTCACCTACCAAAATGCCACTTTTACGTAGGTTGCTTGTAAAAATCTACAGCATTTCACAAAATTTGTTCATGTATAGTATGCGTTAACAAGACTCAAAGACGCAGATATATGTAGTATTAAATCCAACTCAAAGGTTTTACTCAGATTTAATGGCCCTAGAAATATAAGCCCCAAGTATTGTCCGCGTCGTTGGACGCAGAATTGATATTTTCCCAGTAAAAGTAGATTTTCTGGGAACAGTGAAATCGACTGCAAGAAACAATTTTTCAAAGGATAAAGCCGACCAATGAAGTAGCGAAGGCCATCATTCTCAGTCAAGCGGACTTCTTGGGTCTCAAAATATTGTTCGTGGAATTAATATGCCCTGAGAAAAGTTAACAAATTTAATCTGATAGTCTATGAACCCTATGTAATAGTAATATAAGTGTCCCCGAAGAGTGCATAGGAGCTGCAGTGAAAATGTTTGAAGCACAAATTTAAGCATTTCAAATAACATAAGCTAGGCTTTGGGTATGGCTAAAACAACTGAAAATGCACTGGCCAACAGTTTTCATATGACATAAAGTGTTATCAACTGACCTTTTCGGTTCTGTTTCATGTATGTCAGCATTATTTCTGAGTTTGCTTACAATACAAAGAGAAAATACAAATAATTGATTTCACTGGAACATGACGAAATGAAACTGATGCATTATGGAAGTTGAAAATAAAACTGATAAAACTGATAAAGATGATATGTGTGTGATGGCGTAAAAGGAGAAAGTATAGGAACCCCATTGCACAGAAGAGGTCGACAAAACACCAGTGCAAATACCCCAACTTGCTTAATTTTTTCTAGACATTTCTTCACAGCTTTGGAACACAGACGCAAAGTCCCAATACTTAATATTGTATATAAGAAACTGGCCATGCCAATAATTATGTGTAGAACTTCCCCCCCTTCCCCGCCCTAAAAAAGTGACAATGCAAAGGCCGTTTTCACTGCAATGCAAATGGAAGATGTCCTTATGCCACCCACTTGCAGGTAGGCCAGATCAGGTTCAAGGAATATTTTACGTGCGTTTTATTGACCTGAATCACGACTCTAGCTACCTGTGTAATTATTCATCTTTGCATCAGTGACTGTCATTGGCCTGTGAGAAAACCCGGAAGTCATAGCTCTACGTTTGCCGGTGGTATAAAGAGTTTGAGCTGAGTGAAGATCTGATAGTTCAGTATTCAGTTTAAAAATTGAGTTCGTTAGTGAAGAGGAACCTGAAATCATAATTCTCTTAGGTCTTATTGTTGAAGCATTCTGGATATTAACAAGGACATATATAGCGGGAATATCAGATGGATTTAGAAGGTATATTTTCTTTTTCTTTTCAACGATATGGACTTGGTATGCTACATATTTCTTGGCATATTCAAGTCAAAGGAAACATTTTTATTATTGATTTTTAATTTATTATTGATCGTTCTGCTATTGATAAGCACCACACGAATACATAATTATAAACAAAGTTCAAACTGCATTAAGCTCATAATGGTAAAAACATGGACAGAATTTAAAATCTGGAAACGCGCGTAACGGATTTGTAACCTTTCTTCACTGGGTAAAATTGATACTGGTCATCGAGGGGTTTATATCCAAAAGTTAATACAAATTCTTGCTAATGGAGCATTTGGAGCCAGTAAATTGTCCTTAATATCTCAAAGTTTATTTTAGATTTAATTATAGGGACGTTTGAACAAGTTTTTTTTTTCGTATCATCGTTCTTCTAAAATTTATATTCTGACGGTGGTTAACCTTTAAATTCCCAAATGTTTATCTGGCGGAACGATAACGGTAAATTTTCTGAAAAGTTCACACCTTTGGTGGTATACTTCCGTCAAAGGGGCTCTAACCTTTGGCTTTGGTTCGTGTCAGTAACCCCTAACTGAGAATGTTTTGAACTGCCAAGAGTGTAGGATACTTGTCCAACGAGCACAGTTTGACTGTGTATAGATTTGAATTCGATTTGAAACAAGCACATATGAAATTATGCACAGGAGTGCAAACGCATCCACTTATTTGCAACGATTGGAATTACGAATGCATAAAACTAAATAAACCTCGTGGTCGAAATAAAGTTGGTGCAAAACTGTTGAAACAGGTGTTAGTGAGGTGATATACCAATTTCGGTGGAATGGTTAGAATCCTTATGATTTTGCTGGCGCAGATCATTTAATAGTTCTCGTGTTGTAATGCGGGAATGTTGTTACGAAACACACGCACACAGGTGCGAACCAATCTGGCGTTTCTTCAAGTCTGGAACGCGCTTTTCATACATCCCATAGGTTCCGCAGTGGGTAGAGGGTAGCTGGCGAAAGCTGGGTAAGTATAGCAAGAGTGAGAACAGTAAAGTAACTGCGAACTTGGGTAATATATGTGTGCAAAAAACGCACCTTGGCTGTTGCACATTTGTAGTTTAGTCATAAAAATATGAATTATGGTTACTATGCTAACATTTATAAGGGGCGTTCAGAATAAGGTAGGCCGCAATAGTTACTGCGCACTAACTCCACGGAAACTCTCGTTGAATGCAATCAGATCAACAGGCTAACACTTGTATTAAACATATTCTACTCAACGCCAGGAGAGAATATACTGTAGGCCGTGTCTTGAAATTACAGGGTTAAATATTTCCTCCAAACGTCCAATAATACAGCTATAATCCACGGTATCGAAACCACGTATAAGTAATTTAACGGTTCTCCAAAAATTCCACCAACTATATAAATTGCCGGCCCTACTTGACGTTTGTTTGGAATCTGGCCGGAAGGCGACATGCTTTTGCTTTTTAACTGCAATTTAAGCCCATCTCTTCGGCCAAACGTCCGATTCATTGGTCTACCCTGCGTTGGTCTTTTGATATCATGAAGAGAAATTTTTTAGTATAGGGTCCTTTTGGACGTTGTACAATCTGCTATACTTATGATCGGACATTGTTTGAACTATGTATGGTATTATATTTAAGATGTCTAAGATAATCTAAAACAAAAATAAAAAGAGTAAGGATAAATAGTATAATTTAAACGCCGTTTTCTCTTTTTTGGATTTCAAATGATATGCATCTTAACATCCTCAAAACCAGTATCATTTTCAGTATCATGAAAGTGCATATATACTGTATAAATCAAAAAATCAGTTTTTTAACCATTTCCCCTTAACCACGCAGGTAGCCTATACTCAAAAATACGTTGAAAGCATTACGGTATGTAAACAGTTTAAAAAACTCGAAATCCCGTTGATAAAACGTGCTTTACTTAACAGAGTTGGATAGGATATGCCTTGACGATTAAAGGAAGGTTGTTTAATTCTTCAGAAAAATCATCATCATCATTATTGCTATATATAGGTCTTACTAACACTGTGTGCCTTTAGCAATGGGGTAATAGAAATTCTGTGTACAGGTAAAACTGAAATCTTGTACTGGTGATAACCCCCGCATGCCTCGATAATAAATCGGTTTGTATATAACTTTCCCGCAATAAACTTGATTGCTAAATAAATACACGGGTGAGAGACATGCAGGCAAAGTATGCACGTATGCCTACAACTGTCGATCGGATGGTTGCTTTCTCAGATAGCGCTTATTAGGCACCCATCAGTATATAAATAAAAAAAGGTGATGGAAAGGTGAGAAAAGGTCTGCCTTAGACTACAGAAGTGGTGATCGGACAAGAGCATAGTAGGAAAACGTATGGGAGAAGGTTGGTTTGACATTCATAACATTATATTTCGAGTGACTACGTGTGTAAGATTTTTTTACTGTAGAATCACTTAATTTCTGTATAATCACCACACGATGGTTATGTTAACAGGAGAGATAAAAAGGTTGTCAGAGGTCAAAATGCATTTGATTTATTCGATTTGCTGTATGAAACGAATGACCAAAGTCGGTATTGGCAGGGGGATCTAGGATCTGGTGGAGGGTTAAAAACACTTCTTTGGTCAGAAAAGATTCGCTTTGTATCACCCTGTGGTCCAAAGGCCCTGAAACACTGAGCTTGCCACCGCTTGAAGGACGAAATTTACCCGCTTTCACTTTGAGAGTGTCTGATAGTTAGCATCAAATTCATACATCAAGGTTGATTTAATTATTGCAAGCTTTTCTTTTGCCATTTTTTTTTTCTGAGTCAACCAAAATCGGTTTGCCAACCAGGTACAAGCCCGATGCAGCAGGGGCTTAAGTTCTATGACATTTTTTTGAGTTGGGTCAACTCAAGGAATAAAAACGCATTTTCAGAAAAGACCCCCCCCTTGCTATAATAGATCTGAAACGTTTATTGGGTGGTATCAGGATGCCAAATCTGAGAAACCATCGCACTGAATATTATGTTACCAATTAAAGGTACTTGACTTAAGGTTATTAATGCTCCTTTTCAACGGTATTTGTTCACACTGCTGTCACGCAAATTGTTCTCAGAGTGCGTTTATTTAGTATTTAATTATATGCCATAATTAAATAATAAACTTACTCGAAAAGAATCAATATTCAAGACGAACAGAAAGGACGCAAGTGGCCAGGGATAACATCTCTGCTGCGATATGCCACGGGCATTAATTTGTCAATTATTGACACCAAGACAAAAACCCCGTTAGTTTGCGTTTCTTTTTCTTTTTCAATAAGTAAGTCCCTGCATTCATTCTGTGGTGATTGGCATGCACGCACATTTAAGTTACTATAAAAGAAAAGACCTAATGCTGTTAATGTTATCCCTTTTAGTACATGATAACCTCGTCTCCACGTGAGTGACGGAGAGTTGATTTATTGAATTCATAGATAAATAATTTCCAAGTTACATAGATAATGTTTACAGCCACCGTTAAAACGGCCAATGCTCAGGCTACATGAAATATTCCAGTAACACCTGACGATTTGGACATTTGTTGTAACATCTATCAAGGTGTTATGGGTTTTGGTTATGTTTGGATTCTATGTATCTATAGTCCATTTAGCCATTTATGCAATATATATATATATATATCACGGAGAATATAATCGATTCACTTTGGAAGAGTGCTCAACCCATGGTGACGGACCATGGGGAGCTGATACAGAAAGGCAAGAAAACGAACAAAGTTAATCTGTCATCTGCATGTTGATTAATATAAGGCCCTACAACCGCTTCGGTCGGATGCCTCATCAGGGCCGCAAACAGATCAAAATACAAAAGAGAGCCTTCTTCTTTTATATATATATTAAACAGCGTGTTTTTGTTTGCAAATACACAAATGACGGCAATATTGAGTTAACAGAGTTATAAAAAAGTCCTAGTGTTCAACTCAAGCAATAACACATGGAAACTGCCAGTACTTCACGTGTTGTATAAGCTACCAAACGTAGGTCAAGATCTATGTAAATACTGAATCCGAACAACAGCATTTTAAAGATCTTTTTTGTGCTTCTTGGTATCTGCGTTAACAACATTTATGCTACATAAGTACCACTGCTCACAACGGCTATATTAAAGCTGGAAGTACTCGAAGAGAAAAGTCTGAAAGAAACGTTTAAAAATCGGCATGTGTAGGTTTTTACTTCCCTAATCTGACAATCACTCAAGAAACCACACACTGATACCAAAGAGCAGTTTAAATAATTGCCTTAGTATTTGCCCTTCTCCGTTTCCTAAGCTTACTGATAAAGTCAGAATGCAATATCGATATTGTACGTTCGGATGCTTAAAAGTGCGCCGAGACAATAGGGTCTTTCTCGTTAATAATTTAAGCGGTGCACCCGTGCAAATTTGCTTCTCCCGCCGAACTGAAACATTGCCTCCAATCACAAATATCCATTCGCTGTGAATCATGAATAAGACATAGACACCTTTTCATTAGTTTTAGTATCATAAAACATGACACCTGTCATAAAAAGTCATTTGATGATAACTGTGTATATCTATATACGATTGCTTTGACAGTGAGTTGTAGCATGGTCCTTTCAGAATAATGGTTGACGCAAATGGTTACCTCCAATGGAATTGAGTTGACATAATCTTATAAAACATTGAACTTGAAATACCGACGCTAAAACGTGCGATGAGATTGCAGTATATGTTTTAGACACATCTTTCTATAAATTGCAAAATTACAGTACACGTATGATACTTGTCAAAATTATCAGCCATATCAAATATGGTCATTTGAATCAATGCGGAAATAATCAAATAGAGTTAATTTGGAAAATGGCATATTCTGTATTTCATTCGGACACATAATCTACATGGCATGCAACACATCACTGCAATAGTTTTAGCTTACAGCGTGGGTTAAGACATTATGTTTAGACCAAATAATGGATAATCTATTAAACTGCGGGCAAAACGATTAGTTTTGCTGCCATCTTAGTACGTGGTCAGAATAACACTTATAGAACATCCATTTCCTAATGATTTGATTAATTCTTTCTTGGAATATATGGTATTGATGTTTAGGTAATTATTCGGATCGTACGAATGATATATATGTCGTATTTACTCACTGGGGGCTCTTTCTGTTTCAGATATGAATAGCGCTGGATGAGAGGGCTTTATTCTTGGGAATAACGTGTAATTAGAAAAGCTGCCAATTAATCTGAAACTCGAGAGGGAGCTTCCCCTGCAAGAAGCTACTCATCCGTACAAGTAGAAGTGTTCGTGTTGGCCGGCACAACGTCCAACAGATTCAGGCCCAAGGGAAACATATATGTTGGAAGAACATGGTTTCCAGTGACCCTTGTTGACACGGCGTGTATTAAATAACTTCGCCTTTCAAGGTTACTTTAAGGATGAGACTTATATTGGATTGTGCCGCCAGGACACCGAAATAGCTTAGAAGACTTAGGAGATTTTGCTGTCTGAGGGAAATCCAGACAACACAACACTGACTTAATTACTGTGACTGGGGCTGCCAAAGGGATCACCAGACTTTCAAACGCATTCCATGATAAGGATTCCCGCAGGATTCTTCTTAAACAACATTGGTAGAATATAGGCATAGAAGAAGAATAGGAGACTCTTATTAATCACTACTGGAGGATATTTCACGAGAAAGTACCTACCAAATTTTCACGAGGAAGTCTGGAGTTAGAAGAAATTACATCATTTTTTCAATCACGTTTACAATGCCAAATTGATTGGATCACGCTGTCAGAACACGTGACAGACACGTGTGTTAGGAGATAGAGAGCAGATCTGGCGTGAATTTATTTCGATATAAACACGTCATTGGAATCAGTTTGGCGGATTATAGCTGCACAGCGTTTGCCTGATTTCCACGAGAGGGCTTTTAAAGGGCGACGAATGCTGAAATTCTGGACTTCCCTTCAACGGGTTATTATTTCATAATGGTAATTTTTACTATTCAGATGTATCTTTAATTGGACTCTTCGAAAATTTAAAAGTAATTTATACTTTGACTTTTTGAATAGTCTGGTGGCTCGAATGTAGTCTTACGTAAATTACTTTGAGGAACTCTGCTATTGAGAATTGCCCTCACAGATAGAAAACGTTATCGACATTACAAATATTGGAAGGAGGACAGGGTTTTTCACAGTAGAGATTTTCTTGGATTGACAAAGACAAAGGATATTTAACGTATATTCTGATCAAGAGGAAAAAAAATCGTTGCCGATAAAGAATAATTCCGGAAGTTACCACACCTCTTCCTCGATAATTTTTAAAAGACCAATAACTATGGAATTGGACGCTTTGGAGGAAAATATATTAGAATATAACGCCACAAACCACGTCACAGCAGGCCATCACAATGGCTCGGCAGACGATCAGGAATACCACCATCTAATTTCCGCAGCAGAGATTCTCAGCAAGGCTTTCCCGCCAACTTTACTGATCTTGGGCACCATTGGGAATATATGCTCTCTGCTGGTAATGACCCGTCCGGCAATGCGGTCCACTGCCATGGGCATTTATCTGTCCGCATTGGCCTTGTCGGACCTCTTGGTCATTTGGGTGGGACTGATAAGACATATTCTTAAAGCATATAATAATGTGGATATTCGGAACAGCAGTCCGTTTATGTGCACGACACAGCGTTTTCTGTTATATTTTGGAATGGATGTGTCGGCGTGGATCCTTGTCGCGGTTTGTGTTGAGAGATTCATAGGGGTGTGTTTGCCCACGAAATGCAGGCGGTGCGCCACCGTCAACAGGTCAGTGTTGACCGTCTGCGCCATTGCTGTCACGATGGCCGCCAAAACAATGCACGTGTTCTGGACACGTGGCCCTCAGTACGCAACTGTCGGCAACGAGACGATCCTAGTCAAAAACTGCGGATTCCCGAGCGCAGACGACGAATACTTTTGGCGCCAAATTTTACCGTGGATGATATTCATTATATATGCAGGAGGACCGTTTCTTATCATGATAATTTTAAATATTTGCATCATAAGGGGACTTGTTAAGATGAACAAGCGCCGCAATGCAATGTCAGGCGAAAGTCAACGAACACCAATCGGGAAAGAGCGAGAGAAAGCGCGAGATGACTACACCAAGTCCATGACTATGATGTTAGTTTGTGTATGTTTCTGCTACCTCCTACTTGCTACGCCTGGGTTCATAAACAGCGTGGTGGAACTGCGCTGGAAACCAAACATTGCAACTACCAGCCATTTGGAGCTTAACATTTTCAATCTGGTTAAGGTCATCCTATTGATGATGAACTACACGAATCACTCCATTAATTTCTTCCTGTATTGTCTCACGGGACGAGGGTTCCGACAGGAGTTCGTCAGCATGGTGTGGGGCAGGGCAAAAAATAGTCAAATTATAAAAAGGCTTTCTACAAGGAGAGGCCGTACCATAAAAGTGCCTTTGGATGATGAACTTTGAATATATAAAGGAGATACCCCATTGTAATGTATGAACAGTACATTCATTTACGAGCTTTTGTATTTTACAGGAATTTGACGAAATCAGAATGATATCCTACTTCTTAAGAAATATCTAATGAAACAAGATATTGTGATGTGATCAATTTAATATTTGGCCTATCAAAACAGTGATAATTCCGTGACTAGTAAAGGTTCCATGGCAAAAACAGACACGGGCCTGTCTTTCCAGTTTAATAACTGTTATTAGCTTGTATATTGTTTATATTTATTCGGACCATTTGGACCATCACCCTAGTAAATTGGAAAGTTGTGTTTCGATCCTTGTCATTGGTGCGAAACATTTTATTCCATACGATAATTTAATTCATGTTTACCAGCATGGGATCAATTAAACTACGTAAATCAAACACTGACTTATCCGTTGTTGTTTCGTAAGTTTTAAATAGGTCGACACTTTATACAAACAAGGGCACAGCTGCATGACCAGAGAGTCTTTTTATAATTACGACCGCGAACATGTGACCTAATCCACAGCCAAAAACTGCCACATTGCGGTTGCAGTTAACACAGAGAATGTATATATCTATACAGAAGAAAAAGTGACTCATAATGATAGAATATTAAAACTGTTCAATTTCTGCACAATAAGTTGAAAACGTACTTACCTGAGCGATTTCGTCCCAACACTTGGGACATCATCAGTCACTCTGAAGTTACGGACCGTGTAAAGTGAAAGGTTTAGTGAGAACTGTTCACTATAACACTGTCCCAGACGTGAGACAGGTTGTGCCCCCCCAACCCCCCCCCACCCCCCGTCCTTGTTTCGTGAACATCCAAAATAAACCTCGTACGATCACGTGCTGGGTCTTATAGTTAAGGCGCATTAAGACTTTTTTTGTTTTCAGGCAAAGACTTCAAGGCAAAGGCGTTCAAACAAAACTATAAATATTTTTGTATTATTTTAAAGTGATGTCGTACTCTTAGTTGTAAGTTGTTTTATTATGCTTTTTTAAAATTCTTGTATATAATCATGTACCCAATAAAGTCATTCAAATCAAAAAACAAAAGAGTGAATACTGCAATGAAAAAAAATAACAATAATGGAAAATGATTGAAATACAAAGATGAAAAGTCAGCAACAAGTATAAGCCTGATAAATAATCAAAAGAGTGATGATTAGAAAGGGGTACCCCTTCCTTTTGTAATTTTTATTTTCTCTTATCTTTTAATTTTTTTTTGATTTTTAGAGGGGGGGGCGCAAGGTACAAGTAAAGAAAAAGATGTGGACGTTTTGTACCCATGACACACCGGAGACAAAGTAACACTACAGTGAGGTTTAACTGAAAACCAGTCACGCCACCGGATATCCATATTTTTCAGGGGCAGAGAGGATTGTTCCCGTCGGATCTAAACGCCGTTTTTTCTGTTTTGATTGCTTGTGGAAAAAATCCAAGTGAGACCATCAAAACGGAATTGGAATGAATTCCTTTCATAAATTTACCTCTTTTTGGAAACTGCATTATGGCTCCTGCCAACATTTAACCTGCGCTGTTGTCTTAAAGAGTGTCCTTTTTGTATGGACTTAATAAGTTGCAGGAGCTAGTTTTTTTTTGCCATTTATATATTATTTATTAATTATCTAATCTGTTGACTCATTTTTTATTATTATAATAGTGGCAACATCATATAGAAAACTGGTAGCGTGAAGACATCTTTAGTACACTCTGTTATTACACAGCTTGTATGCTAATGTTAAAGAGGTATATATGTTTAAGATGTAAAGGTAATCATGTACAATTTTACAAATCCAGCTAATTTTTGTTTTCAAACGTGCCGGTTTAAGTTCATTGGCCCAACTTCATGTCGCTTAACTTCGCTCGACTATTTGTAACTTCTTGCATCCTCACCTCGCCACAGACCAATACAAAAACCGTAAGAAAACAATTCCTTAATGGCAAACATATTCACATGTAAAGATACTTTATTTCAATAAACATAAAATCTTTCTTTAAATATAGATTTATATATCATATTGAGAATGCTCTGTGACATTCACAAACTCTGGTGTGGCACCATGGGACAATAAATTAAAAATATCAACTTTAAAATAAATAAGAGCATCTCAGCTTTTAAGTGATTCTCCACTATGGCATGAGATTCGGTCATCTTTGAGACATTCTTTTAGTTTAGTGCTTTTTAAGGAAAGATACGCCATTACTGATTTCCCTGAACCAAAGAGAAAAGATCCAACACCGTCACGGCCTACCAGGAATCCCCAATACGAGTATATCTTTTTCCCCGCTAAAATAAAGTTTAAAACACTTAGTCTACAATAAAACTATATGTTTAAAAGTCCCGCCACATTTACCCAAATTTGCAACCTAAACCGTCCCTCATTCGACCAATCAGAGATTGGTTATTGTTTGAGCAAGAATACTCAAGAAAGCCCCTCTAATTTTTGGAAAAGTATTGAAAGTACCAAGGAAAGAAATGAGCCTGGATATGAAAAAGTGCCACCTTAACCAGAAAATGATGTTCCTTTGGCATTCAGTAAAGAAACTCCCGATTTTTTAAACCTTGAATTCGGTTTTTCATGGCACGTGATTGAGAGGCAGCACTGTCTTGCCAAGCTCGTGCAGGACGCACCATATGGAAAATAAGGAAAAAATCCATGTGCAAACGTTCCGAGTAAAAAAAGAAGATCAGTTGGAGGGGGATACAAACAAAGTTGTAAGTACGTCACACAATGTTCGTTGTGGCAACGAAAAATGGAATGTTTAAGTCGGACCAATCCTCAGAATAATTTGCACAGGAGTGAGAGGAGAAGAGGAAGGGAGAGGAATTGAAGAACTATTTGGTGCAACCATTTTCCCGCCACCGAAACATCTACGCCACCAGTATCCACAAATCGAAAATCGACCAACCAACCAACCAACCAAGCATTCACCACCACCGCTTTTTTCTAGTTATTAATTTATTGCATTATTATTATTATTATGAAGAATAACATGACTGATTATTGCTATAATATGTCATCATGTAACCTTGTGAAATATTGGGCACTAGCGTTTCTTGGTCAAAGGCGACATCTATTTAATAATTGCATCTTATCGAAGGTCAGCGCCCAATCTTTCACATTGTCAGAAAAATAAATTGAAAAATATCATTTAAAATCTAAATTGTAGCTACAAACTGCCTCATGCACTAATAACTTGGCATTTCTAAATAGCACATTTCTCTATAAACTAATTATTTCATCAGTATAGAAAGTGTCTTCGCAATAAAAATGAGCACAACCATGTCTAAGAGCACTCTTCCATAACGTATTGCACTTGAAATTAAATCTGATATATATGTATATATAATATATGTTTACCTCCTCGAAAAACTCAACAAAAAAGATATAACGTAAAACGCATTGCGTATATGTTTTAAATCTGGTCACAATAATAACTTTTAGCTCATTTTATAATAATAATAGTAACTATAATGTTCGGCTCTAGAAGATTTGGTCAAGCGAACTAAATTGAAAAAAGACCGACTCCAAGAGAGTCAATTGCTTTATGAATTTGACAATATAGCACTGTGTCCGTACGCTTATCTCATATACATATTCATATTCAAGTGTATCTTGTCTCTATGTAGCGATAGTTACCCTTATTGTCGTGCTGTAAGAGTAATAAAATGCCTACAAGTGCCATAGTAAAGTAAAACCTATATCGGTCAAATAAATATCTTTTAAAAACGAAGGCGTTTCACACCAACGATCAGTAATGAGATTTCAATACATGAACACTGAATAATCTGTTATGATAACTCGCTAAAATAAGCTATATAAATAAATGCGTGTCGGTAACATTAATGACCTAGGGTATATTACTCCGTTCTCAATCAAAAACTTCACTTCTACACGTGACCACTAGCTAATAATGTGGGCGTGTGTCGGAGTTTACGTGTAGGTCAAAAGGTTATCAAATATCATAGTAAATATATACAATATCTTTCTAACGTTATCTACTTATATTCATGTATCTATATATGTATAACATTCATCAGCACACAAGAGATATGGTCATGATTTCTTTCATTTTCAAAACTACTGAGCCAACGATTTTTGTTTGAAACATTTACCTGGAATGCATAAACCCTGTTACATTATAGGCTTCTCCGAGATGTGAAAATATGCTGCATTAAAAAATAACGTCTGAGAAGACGTCCCAACGAATACGAATATTGCATATATGTCCGTTTACAGGTATGGAAGCACTCGTGGTTAGAAAAATACATTGGTAAAATCACAAATCACACATCATATGTATCATATGTATCATATAGCTCTGCGGTAGTATCACCAAGTTGACTAGGAAACAAAAAACACTTTAGCATCAATTCAAAAATGCACTTCAGAAAAAATGTAAATAAAAGGCACTTGTGTCATTTGGAACAAATATATGGTCACATGCGTCATACAGATTTTCTTGGAATATGTAACACCTTTCATCTAAAAGCAGACGATAGGTGTGCTTGGACCCTGTGATTGGAAGACGAATTCACATGCACTGCAAGAAGTATATCAAGGTAAAGGTCAAGTTGACTAGGTGCACTCAAAAAGTTGGAAAATAGTTTTACTTTTTGATATGTCCGCCATCTTACAAAACTGTTGACTTTTTTCTTGAAGCTCGAATAGACAGCATGACGTTGGTAGACGAGGAACTTCATATACACCTACAATTAATTTTTCATCTCTGAAAATCCCGGGTTTATTTGGAAACAGCTGTCCATCCGGGCATTTGGCCAGTGAAATAACAAGAAATTACTTACGCGCCGCTGGGCACTTATTGGTGTCGCGCCAAAAAAATGGAAGACATTTCGCCTTCTCTCTTCAGTTGTTAGCACCATTCAAGTCCCTGTGAATATACATTTTATAAACGGGTACCGCTCAGGAGATTTTGACTTCCTGGAGCCTGACGTCAGGCCATGAAAAGTTCTATGTATCTATTCCCAATGATTTTCCTGTTTCTCTCAGTAATAGCACGCTCAGCTTCATTTCTGCTGACGAATGTGACAAGAGCGTCTCCGTTTGGTCTGCCGTCAGTGTTGCGTTGAATCTGTATGCATTCCGGTGTAACCTAAAAAAATGGCAATTTATTAAAAATTTGTAAACAGCCTGATTGAGACATAAAATAAAACAACTTCCTTTTGGACAAAGCATAGCGAGATAAATGTGGAACTAACTTTTCTAACATTACACGCGAATGTGTTTTCTTTTTACATTTGAACACAAAACATTTAACTGTTGCATTTTAATACTCGTTGCTTACACCACCCTTGCTAAATATAAAGATATTCTACAGTATATGGATAAGTAAAACAAATACAATAACACTACATTCAAAAATTTCATCATCTAATCATCTCACATTTGCCTTACCTCATAGAAGCCCTCAAAGAAATTGAGAATGTCCTGTACGGTTGCATTATACGGCAGCCCCCTCATTACGACAACAGAGGGCCCGGAATGGGCATAATAAGTCTGCGGTGACACAGGCGGACTTGGATACCAGTACAGTATTGGCGGGTAGTACGGGTTGGTGGCAGCGGGTCTGGCGGCTGGGATATGTGTGAGTGACGGCGCTACGAACGGTGACGTCATCGAGTGGGCGGCGAAGGGCGTGGCCTGTGGGAGAGCAGTGGCAGTGGCGGCTGTCGGGTAGGGATATGCAGCAGTGTAAGGGGAAGCCGGCGACAGAGTCGTTTGTGGCAGTATTGGGGCACTTGAGAAGGCAACTGTAATGGATGTAAAAAATAAATGTGGTTGTGCCTGGATCAACTGGTAGAAAACATCAGTTGCGTCAGCAGATAAAGAAATTCTTCGTTTTGATGCAAATTTGTAAATACCTGTCTTTACTATTAATCATAATTGCAAAATATTGTAGGGTCATAGCTTATCTGCAAAAAATGTGCTAGATCCAATAAAGTATACCATTTTTCTTATTCTTATTATTATGTTTAACATCAGAAACTGCTACTACTATAAAAATCAGTCAAAAGCATCTTACACTTACTCTGCCCCAAGCCGCCAGTGGCGAGCATGGCAGCGGCAGATGAAGGTTGGAGTTGGTGCACGGGGTGTCTGGCCAGCTGGGGTATCGTCTGCGGGGTCGGGAGCGCGTGGAGGGTCGGCGTCACTGGCGCCGTGGCAGCAACGGCGGCGGCGGCGGCTGCAGCGGGATTAGGGGGCGGAGGTAGGGCCCCGTTTGTCAGCACCATGTTCATGTCCTCCCCGGAACACTGGAAGACCTCTATGTAACGTTTCTTATTCCCGTGGATCATGTACTTTTTGTGGCGACTGGCGGCACAGGCCTCGGCAGACAACTCATTGTCCATCTGGATAAATGCTTCTCCTGTTGGTTGACCCTGTAGAAGATAACGATTAGCATTGTCAATTTGAAGAATTTTGCCTCTGGTTTTCTTCATCTGCATTCCTCTTTATCCAGCAAACAGTTGTATCAGGTTTTAACTTGCATAACAAATGTTCACCAAAAAGAATATAACTGTTTTATATGAAATCAAAAATTGTATTTGTCTAACTACTAGCTTTTTTCCTAATAGTTTTTTTTTCATTTTTTTATACAAAAACACATGAGCTTTCATGGACTCGATTTGAGCAGTCCTACCTGTGCATTGTACACCATATGAACCCCTTGGAAGACAATATTTCTAGAATGTTCCCCTAGAAAATTCAGGATGTCCGTGACCGTGGCCTCGTATGGAAGTCCACGCATGCGCGTACAATCTTTGAGCACGCCACAAGTGATTGCCTGCTGAGGAAGGAATGGAAGACTTTGCGGAAGCGAGGCAATGAGTGGTGGAAGAGGAATGTCTGGCTCTTGCGGGCTCCTTGGATCCATGCTTCTGTTTAACACCTAAAGAACGAAAAACAAAATTATTTGAGGCGATTATTGAGCCATTGAACCCCAAACCAAATCAATGATTTTGTGAACCTACCAACCAGGAAATGTCCGCAGAATACAAAACTACATGCTTTTCAATTAACATATCCTATACCATAATTTATGTTAAACCATGATATAATTATTTCAATGATAATGATAGGATTATTTATGATAAGGTTTTTAAGTTTAGTTGTTGGTAACTATATCGTGGAATAAAGTTACATCAGTGGTTTATCAAAACCAACCGAATACCCTTCCCACATTGCGATAGTTGTACAACACAATTGACAAAATCCTTGTACGATCTTCGTTACCTGTTGTACTTCAGCAGTAGTACTCTTAAACAGTTCAATATATCTGGTTCCAATGAGCTCTCTGTGCTTGAGCAGGGCTGTGTTGGACGCCTCCTCGGTGGCAAAGAGGACAAAAGCATCTCCCGTGGCACGCCCATCTGCCTGGTGGACAAACAAAATCCCTTCTTCTCCATCCAGCACCTCTACCGCATTCTCTCCGCGACGGAAAAAGTCGAGCTGAGGAGAGAGCATAGAGAAAACACCGGTCACTTTCCCTTAGAATGTTAACAAAGAAGCCTTCACCTCAAGCATCTACATTGTATTATGTTTGGTACGTATCACCGGTTGCAGTAATGATAATAAAGATAATACAAACACGCCCCCGCATCAGCAAAACTGATGTTTTAAAAGTAGGTTAGGAGAATTATGTAAAAGTGAAGAAATAAAAATAATTCCATGTTCCCCTTTATCTTTACGCCCGCCTGGAGAGGGTGACTGCTTGTGATAATTGTTTTGTGATGATGTAACATATGATGACGTCACGTTTAGTGGTGTGACGTCACAGTGCACTTCAAGCTGGTTATGCAGTAGTGGTACACGTCACTCGGAGGAGCTAAGAAACCTGTTAAGAAAACTGTAGTATTAAAGGTAGGAAAAAAAGTAAACACCCAAAACCGCTGATATCTCTCTATAGGGCAAATCACCCCCGTGACCCTGTGAATGACTTATGGACCACTCCCAGCATTCGCATAAATGATCTCTACCAGCCATAAAACCCTAAAAGGGGGTAAATACTCAATTTGTTCCCTGGAATAAAGTAGTAAAGAGCAGAGCGTCCCAGGAGAGGCCCTCCAGGGAAGGTGAAGACATAATAACGGTAAAAGACCTCAACGCTTCCTTTATCCCAAGTGGTCGTTATGGTGTTTTCTAAGTTGGCCCAGATCATGTTGAAGTAATCGCCAGCACCCCATATTTTATCACCTATAATATGCCATCAGCCATCATTCGCCTGGATAAATATAAATAATGTCTGAAACCGAACCGTCAGCCTTTCCATATCCATATCCGTATCCGTAAGACCGTGGTGTTATCATACGACCAGATCTAACTAAAAAGCCAAAACACAGGAGCCCGAACCCAGCCTGCCTGCATTGCAAAACCCCCATGACATAGTATAGGCCCGATACGGGATTTTCACTCACTAGGAAGCAGCCACCTGTTTGTTGTATGAATTGGGCTGTGGATATGGAAGGCGGGAGTGCTTACCTGGCTTCAAGACTCAAGTCGCCTCTATCATACATCGCTGAAAGGAAGTCAGATGGTTTTACGTATGTTTTCATTCGGATTTCGCTTTGCATTGTATTACACCGTGCCATAATTTTTTGGATTGTATGCTCTTTTCATTATGTACAAAAATTAAATAGTTTAAATAAACACTCAGATATATGAGCTCTGATATAGGTTCGGTGTTTGGGTGACTTAACCATATCTAGGGAGAGGAGGCAGGATGCAGTGTGTATATTAAATAATCCAGTACATACACGGGGCATCCTACATTCATTTAGCACCTATCAAATAACTTTATATAGGTACACAATGCTGNACCATAGTTTTTTGGATTGTATGCTCTTTTCATTATGTACAAAAATTAAATAGTTTAAATAAAAACTCAGATATATGAGCTCTGATATAGGTTCGGTGTTTGGGTGAGTTAACCACACCTAGGAAGAGGCGGCAGGATGCAGTGTGTACATTAAATAATCCAGTACATACACGGGGCATCCTACATTCATTTAGCACCTATCAAATAACTTTATATAGGTACACAATGCTGTTGGCTATGATTTTGTAGGCCAAGTTTTTTTCATTTTTGATATATTTTCGTTTACATAAAGTTTTTCTTTCTTTTCTTATGATTTCAAATTTAATTTTCCTTTTTTGAGAAGGAAGACTGGGTCAAAAATGTCAGTCTACCTCCCCCCCCCCTTGCCCTCTTACTGATGCCCGCCTGGTTTATATATGGAGTAGAAGTAAAGGACTTGTTGTTTACTTATGCTTTTCGTTATCCAGGCAGATAATAGGGATGTATATAAAGCGGACTTCTATACTTGGTATATTTTGTTTCAAGACTGACATTATCAAACAATACTTTAATGGTGCAAAGTTCACCACACGATTTTTGGGTAAAGTGGTATTTTCATCTGTTATTACTGCTCTTTTTAGTTGTGGCCATGGAAAATATAATTGTGTGGATATTTTTTAATGTATAAGGACATAACGGTTCATTTTGAAGGCCTTCGGGTTTTAATTTTTCTCAGAAAAGTGAAGAAATTACATTTTCATTCAATTTTTGTTAAGGTAGGGAAAAGAACTCACCACTTGTTCTGTTGTGCACGAATAAGGAAGACCGCGCATGCGTATGATCACCTGACCACCACGTGACAGGAATGCCTGGGCCTCTGTGTTGTTACCTGTGGTAAGGAAAAGTGATTAGAGATTATGAATAATCCAAAGTGCGCACTGTCAGGCAGCATCAAAGCCTTGCCGTAATGACACAAACATACATTTGACTTGTGGGGGATGGATAGACTTAACGAGATAGCTTATCATTTACCTAGAACAAATACACAAGAAGTTGTTCCAATGGCCACTAACCATCGTTTTACATGATACAAAAAAACAGCCTTTTGTATGCACTTGACTGGCAAATTTCTGCATTTTTAAAATCCCATTTCACTCAAATTACAAATTTTTAAAATTATTTCCTTACCGCCCGCCACGTTGATGAAGTCTTTCCCCGACGCCTTGTACACTTCAATATACCTCTGTCCAAGATGGTGTTTATGTTTCTTTAAGGCAAGATCCCTGTGCTCTTTATTCTCAAAACGAATAAGAGCTTCTCCATTTCGGCGTCCTTGTTGACTAAGGCACAGAGCAACGCCACCCCTTGAAGTAGAAATTAAGCGTAATGTTAAGGTTATTAACACTCACTCACTAGGCTGCAATGGGCCTTTTAATTTGCTTAAGCACATGGAAATATTTAACCACAATGCGTATGTGAATTCTAAAATTAACCGCATCGTTTTAAAAAGGCAGTTTTGTTAATGAAAGTTTAAATAATGTGACTGTACGTTTGGAAAATATATAGCTTTTATGAAACTGAATGCCAAAACACTAATATGATGGTTGTTGTCTGCTTCCCTGTCTAGTGCAATTGCACCTTGAAATCAAAAATTATTTCATGAATTATTTTACTTTAAATGATATCAATCGAGTTTAAATTGTCGAATTTAAACTGTGCAGAGATATCATATTCCACATTAAAAATATACCTACTTTGCGATGTTAAGGCCACGAAAGAACTTCGCTATATCTTGGTCTGACGATTGCCATGGTAACCCACGTGCCCGGATAACGGTATCGTCATCAACAAATTCAGTTTTATTGCTGCAAAAGAAAAAAATAACGACATTCTAAATGACGGTACAAAATTAGTCATAAATGTGACTCATTCAAGACCAGCATTCAACCAGTGTAATGTTTTCTATATAGATGCAGTTAAGTTGGAGAAAAACATTAGTGACAGACACCATCCTCATTTTTACGATGACAAAACAAAATAAAAATATGGACCCAATTCCAATGGGTTCTCACGCTTAATTTTGAATAGGCAATCAGCTCTATGTGCTTGGATTGGAAAGTAATAGGGCAAAGAAGAAGATTAAAAAGACAGGGGCTAGTGTAAGGAGATGGTGCTTAAAGACCATGACGAGCACAGGTGCGATCTCTATTCATTTATGCTATCTTGAAAGACCACGTTGCTCTAACTTCAAGCAGGTATTTATACGACGCAGTAAAAAAAATACAGACTCGTTTGTCGGTATTCTTTTTGGCAAGCACGCCTTAAGATCTGGCATAGGAGTAGGCATATCTTTGCATTTATGATTGTTTCACGATAATACCACATAATATAATATTTAGCCATTACAGACAGAGCAAACAACGCAGACCTTGCCTGTGAGCTGTGCATATGTTTAATATGCGAATGTATCATTTCTGGGGCAACTCTATATTTACATGCTGAGTAATAGCGGGTAATTTTTTTCCCAATTGATTATACCTAGTTATTATCAATTGGGAAGGTCAAGCCCAAAAAGGGGGCGATATTAGCCAGCATAGCGTGTCCAGGCAGTATTGAAAATGGACAACTGGTAGCAATATATTGTTATATTATGATAAAATATGTGAAGTAAGGCAATTTGGGGATGAATGGCCTTTCATGTATATCACAATTTAGCTAATCGTTGCAGCTAGCGCTATTGTAAATGACCCTGGGTAATGTCTACTCGTTTCTAACCACTCAGTACTTTTAAGCACGCTGAGAGGTTTAACATTTGACTATGGACTGAATTTATGTACCATTTAAATGGTAATTTTAACTATAAATAAAGGTTACATGACAGAAGATTGCTTTTTAGTAGGTGCTAGTGTTAAAACCAGAAAAGAAGTAGGATAGGGTGATCTTTTTATGCAGACGCGACGAGGCCTTGAAATGCAGCCCAAATAAAGACCTATTATATATATTTTTGTAACAGCGTTTGTAAGTATCGCTTGAACTAATGTAGCTGTATAAGAGAATGGAACAGTATGCTCTACAGCGACGGCAGTAATATATTGTTTTCTTCTGATGTGCCACATTAATAACTTCTGTCACGTTTTATGTAATTCTTGATGTGTGGATAAGATAAAACAGTTTTGCCCTCCTGACATAGCTTAGGGACATTGAAAAGACTCTAGCAATAAATCCTTTCAGACTAGGCTCAGATAGATCGAATCTAACACGATCTAAGTGAAATTCTAGCCCTGATTGTGGTCAATGATCCCGTCATGCAGTTAAGAATCACTGGAACCAATTAACAAAACAACAAATTCTGAACTGAATTGGAAACCAGAGGCCGCCATCGAGTCAGGCTGCTCGGGTGCCAGGTTATAGTCTACAGTAGACAAGTACAGTAGAGTCAAGGGCCTCTGTTCTGAGAACGGTCATAATTCCAGCAACCATCCCATACAGATAACAATGCAAATAAATCACAGGCCGCATATCATGTGGAGCGTCGTCCCATGATTTGTGGGGAGGGGTTCGCACTCAATAACTGTCGATTGAATAGATAACAGCGGTGGCATCTTCAGTCGCATGAATCGTATAAAATACCCTCGACATGAATACCATTTGACACATAAATGGTTATACAACATGGTCATTGTAATTGGTAACATTAGATTTCAAACGGCGTAACAGTTGATGTCAACATTGTCACATTTATAAAATATATGAGTTTCACAAATTAGCAGTCTTAACAGCCTTTGTTGAAATAAGAAAAACCTGCTTGAATCAGGTATTGCTTGAGAAACGTGAATTTACTCTACTAAAAACGACAAAAGATTAAGAATCTTACCATATCCCTGGCTCAAGTCTATCCTTAATGATGTCTGGGTCTGTGAACGTGTGTCCTGAAACCAATTTTGATATAACAATTATCCCACATAAACACCATCCCATGTAATGTTTCAACAATAATGATCATGTTTTAACAATAAAAAATTCTACTCACAAAAGACATGATAAATGAAATAAAAGAATGGGAAATGTTGATTGAAAATGCTCAAGTTTGAAATACCACATATCATACATATTTTTTGGACGGGGAGAAAATAACTTTGCCCACCATTTTCCTATTGTAGTATTAATAAAACGTCATATTCAAATTTCTAAAGAAATTTGTGCAAAATTAGATATTAAGATTAAAAGATAGACATTGGCGTATTGGGACATCTATTTTTGCCTCCGTGGCGCTATTATCGGACAAATGCTGAACTTTTGGGTCATCTTTTTGCCAAATATTCAAAGCACGATTTTTAGTGGCTCAAGAATATATCAAATAGCGGACCTCACTACACGTGTCTTACATCTTGTATCTCTACTATACTAGGATGCAAGGTTTTGATGGCATTACCGTTGCAAATACTAAATAAGTTATGATCTCAGATAAATCCTTACAAGAGAAAGGACCTTGAACGACGTTGTCGTTGTACATCTTCGACCCTCCTCCCAGATTTGCCAGATTAGGCAGGGGAACCACATTTTTGTAAACAATGGTTTATAATTTAATAGTCTTGTACAGCGAAGTGGACAAGATAGGCAATCTGTTGATACTGTTANGCCATAATTTTTTGGATTGTATGCTCTTTTCATTATGTACAAAAATTAAATAGTTTAAATAAACACTCAGATATATGAGCTCTGATATAGGTTCGGTGTTTGGGTGACTTAACCATATCTAGGGAGAGGAGGCAGGATGCAGTGTGTATATTAAATAATCCAGTACATACACGGGGCATCCTACATTCATTTAGCACCTATCAAATAACTTTATATAGGTACACAATGCTGTTGGCTATGATTTTGTAGGCCAAGTTTTTTTCATTTTTGATATATTTTCGTTTACATAAAGTTTTTCTTTCTTTTCTTATGATTTCAAATTTAATTTTCCTTTTTTGAGAAGGAAGACTGGGTCAAAAATGTCAGTCTACCTCCCCCCCCCCCCCTTGCCCTCTTACTGATGCTCGCCTGGTTTATATATGGAGTAGAAGTAAAGGACTTGTTGTTTACTTATGCTTTTCGTTATCCAGGCAGATAATAGGGATGTATATAAAGCGGACTTCTATACTTGGTATATTTTGTTTCAAGACTGACATTATCAAACAATACTTTAATGGTGCAAAGTTCACCACACGGTTTTTGGGTAAAGTGGTATTTTCACCTGTTATTACTGCTCTTTTTAGTTGTGACCATGGAAAATATAATTGTGTGGATATTTTTTAATGTATAAGGACATAACGCTTCATTTTGAAGGCTTTTGGGTTTAAAGTTTTCTCAGAAAAGTGAAGAAATTACATTTCAATTCAATTTTTGTTAAGGTAGGGAAAAGAACTCACCACTTGTTCTGTTGTGCACGAATAAGGAAGACCGCGCATGCGTATGATCACCTGACCACCACGTGACAGGAATGCCTGGGCCTCTGTGTTGTTACCTGTGGTAAGGAAATGTGATTAGAGATTATGAATAATCCAAAGTGCGCATTGTCAGGCAGCATCAATGCCTTGCCGTAATGACACAAACATACATTTGACTTGTGGGGGATGGATAGACTAAACGAGATAGCTTATCATTTACCTAGAACAAATACACAAGAAGTTGTTCCAATGGCCACTAACCATCGTTTAACATGATACAAAAAAAACAGCCTTTTGTATGCACTTGACTGGCAAATTTCTGCATTTTTAAAATCCAATTTCACTCAAATTACACATTTTAAAATTATTTCCTTACCGCCCGCCACGTTGATGAAGTCTTTCCCCGACGCCTTGTACACTTCAATATACCTCTGTCCAAGATGGTGTTTATGTTTCTTTAAGGCAAGATCCCTGTGCTCTTTATTCTCAAAACGAATAAGAGCTTCTCCATTTCGGCGTCCTTGTTGACTAAGGCACAGAGCAACGCCACCCCTTGAAGTAGAAATTAAGCGTAATGTTAAGGTTATTAACACTCACTCACTAGGCTGCAATGGGCCTTTTAATTTGCTTAAGCACATGGAAATATTTAACCACAATGCGTATGTGAATTCTAAAATTAACCGCATCGTTTTAAAAAGGCAATTTTGTTAATGAAAGTCTAAGTAATGTGACTGTACGTTTGGAAAATATATAGCTTTTTTGAAACTGAATGCCAAAACACTATTAAGATAGTTGTAGTCTGCTTCCCTGTACGGTGCAATTTTACCCTAAAATCAAAAATTATGTCATCTGTTATTTTACTTTAAAAGATAACTAATTGTGTTGAAATTGTTGAATTTAAACTGTACTGAGATATCATATTCCACATTAAAAATATACCTACTTTGCGATGTTAAGGCCACGAAAGAACTTCGCTATATCTTGGTCTGACGATTGCCATGGTAACCCACGTGCCCGGATAACGGTATCGTCATCAACAAATTCAGTTTTATTGCTGCAAAAGAAAAAAATAACGACATTCTAAATGACGGTACAAAATTAGTCATAAATGTGACTCATTCAAGACCAGCATTCAACCAGTGTAATGTTTTCTATATAGATGCAGTTAAGTTGGAGAAAAACATTAGTGACAGACACCGTCCTCATTTTTACGATGACAAAACAAAATAAAAATATGGACCCAATTCCGATGGGTTCTCACGTTTAATTTTGAATAGGAAATCTGCTCTATGTGCTTAGATTGGAAAGTAATAGGGCAAAGAAGAACATTAAAAAGACAGGGGCTAGTGTAAGGAGATGGTGCTTAAAGACCATGACGAGCACAGGTGCGATCTCTATTCATTTATGCTATCTTAAAAGACCATGTTGCTCTAACTTCAAGGAGGTATTTATACGACGCAGTAAAAAAAATACAGATTTGTTTGTCGGTATTCTTTTTTGGCAAGCACGCCTTAAGATCTGGCATAGGAGTATAGGCATATCTTAGCATTTATGATTGTTTCACGATAATACCACATAATATAATATTTAGCCATTGCAGACAGAGCAAACAACGCAGACCTTGCCTGTGAGCTGTGCATATGTTTAATATGCGAATGTATCATTTCTGGGGCAACTCTATATTTACATGCTGAGTGATAGCGGGTAATTTTTTTCCCAATTGATTATACCTAGTTATTATCAATTGGGAAGGTCAAGCCCAAAAGGGGGGCGGTATTAACCAGCCTAGCGTGTCCAACCAGTATTGAAAATGGACAACAGGTAGCAATATATTGTTATATTATGATAAAATATGTGAAGTTAGGCAATTTGGGGATGAATGGCCTTTCATGTATATCACAATTTAGCTAATCGTTGCAGCTAGCGCTGTTGTAAATGACCCTGGGTAATGTCTGCTCGTTTCTGACGTCTCAGTACTTTTAAGCACGTTGAGGGGTTAAACATTTGACTATGGACTGAATTTATGCACCATTTAAATGGTAATTTTAACTATAAATAAAGGTTACATGACAGAAGATTGCTTTTTAGTAGGTGCTAGTGTTAAAACCAGAAAAGCAGTACGATAGGGTGATCTTTTTATGCAGACGCGACGAGGCCTTGAAATGCAGCCCTATATAAAGAACTATTATATATATTTTTTGTAAAAGCGTTTGTAAGAATCGCTTGAACTAATGTAGCTGTCTAACAGAATGGAGCAGTAAGCTCTACAACGATGG
The DNA here is from genome assembly GCF_001039355.2 of Lingula anatina. The sequence continues at coordinate 190,449 of NW_019774613.1, forward strand.
CAGTAATATATTGTTTTCTTCTGATATGCCACATTAATAACTTCTGTCACGTTCTATGTAATTCTTGATGTGTGGATAAGATAAAACAGTTTTGCCCTCCTGACATAGCTTAGGGACATTGAAAAGACTCTAGCAATAAATCCTTTCAGACAAAGCTCAGATAGATCGAATCTAACGCAATCTAAGTGAAATTCAAGTCCTGATTGTGGTCAATGATTCCCGTCATGCAGTCAAGAATCGCTGGAACCAATTAACCAAACAACCAATTCTGAACTGAATTGGAAACCAGAGGCCGCCATCGAGTCAGGCTGCTCGGGTGCCAGGTTATAGTCTACAGTAGACAAGTACAGTAGAGTCAAGGGCCTCTGTTCTGAGACCGATCATAATTCCAGCAACCATTCCCATACAGATAACAATGCAAATAAATCACAGGCCCCATATCATGTGGAGAGTCGTCCCATGATTTGTGGGGAGGGGTTCGCACTCAATAACTGTCGATTGAATAGATAACAGCGGTGGCATCTTCAGTCGCATGAATCGTATAAAATACCCTCGACATGATTACCAGTTGACACATAAATGATCATACAACATGGTCATTGTAATTGGTAACATTAGATTTCAAACAGTGTAACAGTTGTTGTCAACATTGTGACATTCATTTAAGTTTGAGTTTTACAAATTAGCAGTCTTAACAGCCTTTGCTGAAATAAGAAAACATACTTGAATCACGTATTCCTTGAAAAACATGAATTTACTCTACTAAACACGACAAAAGATTAAGAATCTTACCATATCCCTGGCTCAAGTCTATCCTTAATGATGTCTGGGTCTGTGAACGTATGTCCTGAAACCAATTTTGATATAACAATTATCCCACATAAACACCATCCCGTGTAGTATATTGACAATAATGATCATGTTTTAACAATAAAAAAACATTTTACTCACACAAAATATGACAAATGAATTAAAAAAAATGGGAAATGTTGATTGAAAATGCTCAAGTTTGAAATACCACATATCATACATATTTTTTCGACGGGGAGAAAATTATTTTGCCCACCATTTTCCTATTGTAGTATTAATAAAACGTCATATTCAAATTTCTAAACAAATTTGTGCAAAATTAGATATTAAGATTAAAAGATAGACATTGGCGTATTGGGATATCTATTTTTGCCTCCGTGGCGCTATTATTGGACAAATGTTGAAGTTTTGGGTCATCTTTTTTGCCAAATATTCAAAGCACGATTTTTAGTGGCTCAGGAATACATCAAATAGCGGACCTTACTACACGTGTCTTACATCTTGTATCTCTACTATACTAGGATTCAAGGTTTTGATGGCATTACCGTTGCAAATACTAAATAAGTTATGATCTCAGTTAAATCTTTACAAGAGAAAGGACCTTGAACGACGTTGTCGTTGTACATCTTGAAGCCCTCCTCCCAGATTTGCCAGATTAGGCAGGGGAACCACATTTTTGTAAACAATGGTTTATAATTTAATAGTCTTGTACAGCGAAGTGGACAAGATAGGCAATCTGTTGATACTGTTAATGGCGTTTAAAATGGACATGGGTGACACGACAGCCAAGGTTTATGGACTTTCTAGATTAATGGATTTGATCGTATAATCAAGATGGCATGCGTCATGAAACATGAAACAACTGAAGGGAAAGTATTCCCTCTTGGCTTCCCCAAGCACTAAAGTTTACACAAACCCAGGAATCACCTTTTTTCTAAACCAAGATGGTATTAATTCAATAAGCGCAACAATATAGAGCACAATGATACGCCATTGGCAAAACAATTTCCACCCAACCCTCGATACTGCAGGTAAAATATGGTCACAGGAACGCTTTAATACCTGTGTCGCCTTAAGCAACGGAACAACTGACGGTACCGTTTACTCCATTCACCTTCAGGGCACTCAGGAAACTACCGAAAATGACCCATAATTTTCGCATGATCGGTATACCGTTTATATCAAAGGTAATGTCTGTATTTTTTTCACATGTGAATTTATGTGAATGTACGGACCATGAGAGGAATTTCTATGCATAAACATCAATCATGAGCCGCTGAAACAATAGACGGAGAGGGGACCTATGGGTTACGTGTTTGAATGTATGTAAAACAATAGTTTCGACATACCACAGGATCGGCCTGATCCTGAGAATATTCTTAAACCAAAAAATTGGGACACATTTATATGTGTCATATCTAGTTATAGTTGACAAATATTTTTTTATCTTTCTGAACTGTGAAAATGATTGAGTGGATAAATGGAATTGGGTGGAAATTGTGTTTTGAATATCTTTATACAAAAAATATCACATGTTCGATAATGCTTCGTAATAAAATGACATTTAACCTATTTTAAGGAAGGGCTATAGCTAACAAAATTAATGATAAACATTTTCAAGGTGGATAATTTTCAAACACACGTTTTTATTTGATACTTTCTTCGTATCGCTGTTCAGAATTGAATACATTAAAGATTTCGATGGGATGTAATCTAGACCAGGTATATTGAACAAACTGATGAAAATCGCGTTACATGACGCATGCATTGATGTAACGAGTCCAGCAGCTGTCACTTTGGACGTCGTCATCCATTAAACGTTACAGGGCTTGTCCTTATTCTGCATCATTCATGACAAGCGGGTGTTTGTCATAGCAACGGGGCGGTTGCCATGGTTCCTTACGCTTGTCTCATTCTGAGCATGACCTGCAGTTTTCACTTACCACTGCAGAAACTTTCTGGGATAATGATGTCAAATGGTGGTATCAGATGGTAGTATAAATCACATCCAATCTATTGAACCATAATGCTAGAGTCCATTAGAATGGTTTACCTACCGTCATTAATGAGTCTAGTTATAATACTGGACATTTCCTGGCATTGTCGAACTCCATAGTCTACAGACTGGTCCCCTTCTAAACCAAGATCTGAGGAAAGCCGTTAAGGAATATAAAAGAAATAAGTACAGATGGATACACAGTGCTAATACAACCATTTACTGATTTCGGTGTAGCGGAATCTGCACTGTCAATGTGTATTATTGAAAAAGTACAAACGCTTTGCAATGTCTACATAGTATCAATAGGCCTACATATGCTGGCATTGTATGCTATTGTTATTGTTGAGTCTTTGGGTAGTAGAAATTATCATATTTTTTTGAGTTATGCGACATTATCCTCATATTGTATGAGTATAAAAAGGGCCAAGTTTCAACACGACTTTTTACTGCAACCCCCCAAAAAAAACACTGAAAGGAGATAAAGCCGAGTGTCGTTCCATGCCTTTTTGACACGTCCCACCCAAATCAGGGGGCAATTCACATAAAACAGGTTTCAGACCCAGACAGATCTATAATCTCACGAAGTCAAGTTAAATATTCTTTCTGTCAGGTTAATAGCTTGAGATTGTCAACGAGGTTGGAAAGCAAGGTTATCGGCGCATGACCCTGTGCAGGTAATGGCTGATATATACATGGCTGAGGTGTCTTCTTTCACGCTTTCTGCTTTTTGCTTTGTACGGAAACAAACTTCATTGTACATGAGTTGCGATCAAGGAGTTTTAATCAAATAAATACTTGATGATAGAGTTTAGGGTATGCTTAAATTGTGCATATCTTTTATATTTCACAACCAGTGGGTGGGTGGGTGGGGGGTCAAAGTCATTTGCCTGCAAGCAAAATGCACGATACTTGGAATAACATGAGCGACTTCGCATTTTAAGAATAAGCAGAGCGATGTTATTTAAAATGGCATTTGCTATCAAGCGACACAAGCCGTGTACCCTCACGGCGATGAAAGGCGTGAATAAGTAGGAGTTCAATGGTTGTCTCATATGCACGAGACCTCGTGATTTGGCAACTACTAATAACAATATGTCGGAATCACATTTGTGCTCCCCCGTAGCACTAGTATTACGTAACGCCGCCCCGTTGTCCCGTATGTATTATCCCCATGTTCGTCTGCTATCTTTGAAGAGAGAGTTCGACACGGACAAATTGTACAAAAAAAAAAAAAAAAAAAAA